>WHPZ01588083.1:1493-11880 GCA_016617965.1 Macrosiphum rosae
TGTTTTATATTATTATTATATATGAATGGCGGGGGGATAACAAACCTGAGTGGCGGGGCTATAAAGTTTTCACTCGCCGTGGCGGGGCTATAACAAACCAGTACCGTTAATTTATTATATTGTTAATATAAAATATAAACATAAATAAATCGCTAATAGTAAAATAAATGAGAATTATTTTTTAGAATATAATTAAAGACAAATACAAATATACAGATATATTTTAAAGAGTTAAAAATATGAATGTCAATTACATTTATAAATTTTGTTATCAAAACAAAGAAGTATTATTTAATATATCTAAATTATATTTTATTGAACAAAAAATGTTGGTACCTGTCAACAAACAAGAACTGAAAAGTGTTTATTTATTGTTATTAGTATAATATAAGTATGATAGTGTAATAGTGTAAGTAATATTACATAATATGTAATAATATTTTAAGGTTTAGTAGGTAAGTTTGATATTATAAAGTCAAGTAGTTTTTCTAAGGATTTATCAGGTAAGTTATCTTTTAGGATTATTTTTCAAAATAATATACAATATACATAAAATATAAATAATACAAAGGTAATACATATAATAATACATATCAATATTTAAAAGAATAAACAAACTCTTAAATAATTTATATTATACAAGTATAGATATTTAAATTTTTTTCAGATATAATTTATTCATAATAATATAATAAATTTGTATAGCAAATATTTTTATCGGCTTAATATATATATTACTTAATAAATAAAAAGAAACCTTCAGTCTCTGATTCTAGAAGACTTACAATAAAATCAGCAGTTTTTCAACTTACCAAAACTCATCAACAGCTTGACAAGTAAATGATTGTTATGGAGTCTATGGACCAAATCCATAAATGAAAGCTACCCTTTGGTAAAATTCCCCTAGAATGCGTTTCAACAGAGGCCTAGTAGCAGATTCCGTCAAAACTCTTACACCATTGAATAAGACTGGTAACAATAACTTAAACGAGTCATCATCTAGCTGAGCCAATAAATCAAAAACTGAAATCAACATTTCTGACCAAACTGACTCGTGCACCTCACTGTCCTATAAATGGATTGTTACATATTTGTATCAGTGGTATAAAATTAAGTAATTCAACATCAAAGATTTTATTAAAACATTAATATGATACCTTGTTCATACTAGTCTGCCTCTGCTCTTCGATTTCTACTGGTAGATTTTCTTCACTTTTTTCAATAGAATCAGGCTGTCCTGGCATAGAGTTTGCATGTTTTCTTTTTTTATATTCTTCAATTAGATTATCTAAATTTTTGCAACTTGCTATAGCATATACAGCATCATCGTCATCATCACTTCCACTATCTTCACTTTTTGATGTTAATGGTGCATTTGGATATATCTTTTTAAAATCTTCAAACTTAAACGCGGTAGGTTTCTCCTCAGTTGTTTCAAAAATATCATCATTTTGTGCAACAAAAAAGAACACTGGTTTATCTCCTGCCCTATCAACAGCGCAATGTGTACCGCTTTTATCCATAACTATTTCGACATATTTTTGGCAGGCATCATCAAATATACGTTTGAGTTCAAGTATAAAACTTTCAGTGTCATTAGTGGGAGATCTTTTTTCTACAATAAGTTTAATCTGATCAGAACTCAAGAGTGACGTGCGATTGATACATATTTCAAAAAGTGCTACCAATGAGAGTGTCCAAGCTCCTCCAGCCTGCTTATATAAATTTGCTGCTTTCTCTAAACCAGCCACTTTTTGAATGAGAAATTTTAAACCGGGCCTTGAATCAAATTCCCATGATATACCATATGTCATATTTAAACAAGAGATAAATGTATGAATCTGAAATTCAGTGAGAGAGGACAAATATCCAGGCATATGTTGTTTCTGTGGTTTGAATGATTGTTCATCCATTGGTGTCATCAAAGAAGACTGGAGAAGGATATTGGCTAAGCTAAAGGAAATAAAAAATCTTCAATAATTATAACTATAACAAAAAAAATAAAGGCATTCGTGTAGCAGGTGATCTACTAACTCTTTTTAGGTGTATCAGGTGATCTACTGTACTATACAAGATGTAATTGGTGATCTACAATTATTATATAATATTATACTACTGCGTTACTATTAAAACGTAGATCACTCGTCCCAAATTCGCAGATCACCCCTCCGCGGTAGATAACCTGCTACACGAATGCCAAAATAAATACATGTTTACATGTTTATAAATCAATACCTTGGAATAGCTTTGTTGGTACCCTTTACCAACACATTTCCAATCATTTGTAATAACATTTCATTTACAAATAACCCAAGCACTATATTCTTGTAAGGAACACGTTCTGGTGATTGCTGCCATTGATTGTCAATTTCCAAATTACACCAGTGATGACATAATAAAAATATAAAACTTCTTTCGTCATCAATAATTGTATCACTTTTAACTCTTTGATGATCTAATAAAAATACCTGAAATACCATAATTAACATTTTAGTTTAATTTAATTTCTAAAAGACCAGCAATTGTAAATCAATTCATTAATTTAAAATTAGCATTTATACATTTTTCCTGTTACTAAATAGTAACATGACATTTATTTAAGTACTAACTAAAGTTTTAAAATATTTCAGCCGAAACAAAATTGAATCAAGGTCTATACTATTAAATTGTACTAAATATTTTGAAAAAGTTTAAAAATATATTAATACTTTCAGTAGTCAAGTTCAGTACTGTAATGCACTTCTAATAATACTCTATTAAAATAAAATAATGAAGTGTATAGCAGTACTGTTGGGAATAAACAGATGTTTTGGTATTTTATTTGCTTATTATTCCACCCACTTACATAATTTAATAGGTACAGTACATTTAAACTATAAAGTATACTTATTAGTTATTACCATTGATTATGATTTATGAATAACTAAGCAATATTTAGTATTCATAATCAATGTTATTACTTACAATATATTAAATAATACTTTTTTTTTCTATTCATAATACTAGAATTTTCATGTAAGAAGATGCTACACCCGCATGGGTTGTGTCCGTCTTACAAAATGTACAACATAACAAAAACTGACTTGAGCGGGATAGAATCACTCAGGCTGAAGTGATAATGATGATTCCAAATTGATATATAAATATAGTTCAGAACTATGAAATATCGTTATCATTATTTTTGATATCACTTTAACAAAAAAGGTTCTTATTGTTTCAAAATCCATTATTTTTGTGTTTTTCAAAATTGAATAACTTATTTTGTAGTTCTGATATCGAAAAAATAAAAACAATATTTTACAGCCAAACTGAAATATCTTTTTTTTTTCTTTTTCCTTCTCCTCCTTTTAATTTCCTTTTTATGCGGTGAAAATTTCATTTCTTGGTTATAATTGTAACCTTCTTAGTTCTTAACCACACAAAACAGTTATTGCTATGTTTTACATTAATTGTAAGACGGAGACAACACATGCGGGTGTAGAATACTTATAAGATTTTTTGAAAATACATGTTTATCTATATAAAAAAAAAAACAGATTACCTGTTGCGATAATTGTTTTAAATGCAAATTGTCATCTATTGTACTATCTCTTCTTGCAGCCACTTTAATACCAGCTGCTAAATCGCCATAAAAACTATCTGAAAATGGACTGTATGTCATTGATACTCTGGTCAATGGATGTAAAGAAATAGCACAAGCTCTGTGTAAACTAAAGCTGATTAGGTCCCATTGGTTTGTAGTGAAGTTATCTCCAGCACCCATAACAAAATGTCTCAAACATGCACATCCTAAGCGGACAATGTTCTCTAAGGGCTGAACACAGAATTCATTTAATACGAATAATAGTTGTTTCAACATAAGTGTTATTTCTTTTTCAAATTTCAATTCATAGTTTTTATTCATTTTTAGGTAATTGACAATCAGATCAGTTGAATTTCCACACAACTGTTTGAAATTTGGTAAGTCACTAAGGTCATGTGTAGACACAATCTTTCTTGCCCACATTTGTATGGTAGGAAGAAGTAGTCGGTTTATGCAGAAACAACCAAATATATAACCTGTAATTTGTTATTATTCTTTCAAATTTTCAAATACTTATAAGATTCATGAATAAATAAACTTTAATTTTAACTTCAGTTTATTCAGTCATGGGTATATTTATCACGTTAAAAATAATTCTAACCTGGTGTTTCAGGAAATGCCTGTAATATGTCTAAGAGTAATTCAAGACTTTGCCTTTGATAAATAGCTGATGTACCAGTAATTGCAGTACAAAGTCCTTCTACGATGTAGTACCACACTCTTAATATACCACACGGTTCATCAATTTCTTCTAAAAGTATAGCTTCATTTTTTGAATCTTCGATAGATAGTTGATTATAGTTTTCATTTTGAATACATTGTAATTCAGGTACATCATAATCAACCAAAGTAAAGACATGATTTCTAAATAAAATGAATGTAAATATCAAGAACACACCACACCAAGGTAACCTTTGTCTCCAAATTGTAGAACATAGCAAAAACCAGTTCACAAAGATCTGTTGTATACAATTAAACTATTTAATATTATTATATTATCTATAAAAATATTTCTGAATGTGTCACATGTACACATACTTATGTATTATAATTTTCTAAATACCTATGTAGCCAACATTAATGATAATAATATTTTATGTACTTTTTTTAGTAACCTATAACAGGCACAACTTTTTTATTCATAAAAGATTTGACAAAAAACTACTAGATACCTTCAAAAATATTGTTTTAATTAATTTATATTGTTTATATAAACAATATAAATTAATTTAAACAATATTAAAAGTCCTTGCATATTAATATGCAAGGACTTTTTTTTTGTCTTAATAACTCAGCCTATATGTATACTATTTACTATATAGTAAGGGAAAAATAGATATATCATTGGAAAGGTAATAAATACCAGTGGCCTGCGCCATTTAACCATTAAAATAGAATTAAAAAAAAAAAAAAAAACGTTTTCCAGATAGTCACGAGCGATACAAAATATAAAAAGCAGTAACTTAACCACTTTATATAATTTAAAAAAAGTATAGTTAATTATTGTTTGTTATTCAAATGTACATAATAAACAATGTCTTTAAGTTTGTAGCTTATAGACAAGATTATTCTATTCTGTGCTTTAGACTAAAAAATTTAAATATGAAATATCTGTTGTTCTCATATTATAAAACGTCCAAAAGAATATAAGGAGAAAAAGGACAAACGCTGATACAACTCATTGCATTAAGAAACGCAATATTTTAGAGCACTTTGATTTTACAATTAAATTGGTTTTAATGGTTGAATTTTGACCAAAAGACGATTCTAGTATATTTAATAATAAGTGGTTTACCTCCAAGATTAGTTAAAAATGTTGATTTAAGACAAATATTTGTGAATTAATTTTTTCTATGTTTCAAGTGTATTTATAGAGATAACCTATTAAAGAAAGTAATGTGAAATTTTATTTTAAACCCAATTTAATTTTGAATTAATTGTAAATTTTAAATACTGGGTGATCCTTTTAACGTAAGACACTCACTCATTATTTTAAAAAGTATTAATTTTTTTGAAAATATTTATTTTCTATTTCGAATGTTTTTTTTTTAATAATTAGAAATCATAAATTTTTTTTCAAAAACGTTAATATTTTTTGAAATAATAAGTGGTTCATGAATCATGAAAAAAAGATCAGCTGGTATAAATCAAAATTTTCTATTGTATAACCTAGATATATAATTCATAAACAAAGATTAAAAAGAATTCAATTTTATTTATGGATATCGAATCCATTACCAAGATATTTGGAGAAGTACTAGTAATAACTTACCGTTTAGGTAAATGAAATTTTGGACAAGCTGGCATAACATACATTGACCTTAATATTAAACTGCAATGCTGTAAATGTTTAAGAGCAGCTTTGCACAGTTCTAGTCTATTATCAGTATCTGAGTTGTCAAAATCTAATTAAATGTAAAACAAACTTTGTGGTCAGTTTTATTTTACATATTATGAAGAAAAAAGTACTTACTAGTTCCTCGTACGTGTTTAATGAGACAAGCTATACAATCAACCGCTGCATTTGAGAAAGCTAATGTGTCATCAGTGTTCAGAAAGACTCTGAATACCTCTAACAGAGATGATAAATGACTGCTATTGACCACTTTTAGAGCACCAAATAAAGGTCTCCAACCTGATCTTATATCAGAACGGTTAGCTTCGACAAACTCACATAGGCAACTGACAATCTTTTAAGAATAAAATTATTAATTAATTTGTTTAACATAAATGTGTAGTAAAAATTAAATTACTTGGTCTTGAATTTCTATGTCACATAGTTCTAAACATAAAAGATTTTCAAAAGGCTTGAACAGTGATTCGTTGATATGAAAATGAGAAAGTTCTGGTTGGTCGTTAAGAAAAGCTAAAACTGTATCATGAATTGAAGCTATAGCTTGTTTAGACAATGCCAAATCTTTATGACATGAGACCTGATATAAAATTTAGAAAAATACAGTTTATGAATGCCATTAAGTAGATAATACTTAACATGAAATATCTTTACTTCCATCAGACATGGCAAAACAATTGACCATATTTTTATCATGTGGAATAATGGGCGCCCGCTTTTGATGCATCGTAACATAAGTCTAGATAATCGTGTCAAAAGAGTGGCGTTGTTAGTACTAATGTTAGACTTCTTCTGTTCTGGTAATTTAAATAACTCGTGTCGAATAGTTTCACATAAGCTACGTACAAATTCAGTAAGCGCTCTCAGATTCAATTTTAATGCGGCGTCTTCAAATAATCTATAATAATATGATTGTATAAGGTATTAAAAATTAAAATACAATACATTTCAATCAAGTTAATGGTATATACCGATCAACATATTGAGACAGAATACAGACTATTTGTGCAGCGTATTCTTGGTTCAATATACCATTGTTTTCAATATCTGCTCTACTTTTATTTACCAAGGTTGATATGGTTTCTGTCAAATTATTGGAAGAAGTTGGCGAAGACAAGAAACTATAGACATCCATGCTAAAGTTAAAACAGATTATACATTTTCAAGTATTATTTATCGAAGACATTTTTATTCATTTTTATTCAAAACCCTTTCACTGCTCTAGACATACTATTATGTTCCTGTATTTTATATTATCATAATTTACATGCCATCAGAGGTAATCCTGTGATCTCAAGAATTTTGGATAGGTAGGGGGTTGGTTTGAAATTTTTTTCAAATAAAATATTTTTTAAATTTAGCAGTATAAATCAATTTTAGTTCCTACTCGAATTTTTCAATTTTTTTTAGGAAATCTATCTATTGCAACCAGTTAAAAACGATGGGGCAAATGCAAAAATTAATTGCCGGAAATTATTAGTTTTTATGGTATAGCCTTACGAAGTTTGTGTTTTGCTTATTGTTTACAGCGCTTATAACTAATTTTCAATTTTTTTTTTTTAAAAACCTAGGTAAATCAGTTTTAAAAATTATGGTGCAAAAATTATTCTGACACCCATAGTGGTTTCACATAACAATTCAAAAGATGTCTTTGATTTAAATTGTCTGAGCGAGTGACGACGTCGGGTGTATATTATAATATTTAATTTTAAGTAGCATACACAAATTGCACAGCATAAATAATGTAGCAGTGAAAAGGTTAATACATCGTAGTCATAATATTTTAATAAAATAAAAAACTGAAAATAAATATTTAATATTTAGAAATATAAAAAAGATAAAAGTTAAACATTTTAGACTACATAATAAATAAAAAGCAACAATAGTTTTTTCATTCGCATTTAAGTGTGTAAAATAAAGTACATGTCTCACCAAACTTCTTCATCACTATCCACAGATGTACCAAAACTTTTGTTTAACTGTTCAGTATTTAATAACTTAGGTTTAACCATCTTTAAAGCAGTAACCGATGAAGATGTCTGTCGAAAAAATACTTGTTCTAGGTATCCAACATATAGAGCACAGCTATAAAATTAACATTATAGGTAATATAATTCTAGTATGTATCCACAGATATAGTATATAGTATATTTCAATTAAAAGCTGTATTTATGAGATATACTTGAAAATATGTGGCCAACATTCTTGCCCATGACATCCAAATTCTAAGCCACGTGAGAGCATCACGTCCATACTCAAAACATGTGATGTTATTAACTTTGGTTGCTTTTTAATTATGCCTGAAAACCAATTTCCGTTTCCTTTCTGAGCACAAGAAGCTTTTACGAGTAGAGAGAATATACCTTCACAGCGATTATGCATACCTAATGAATATAAATATAATATTAATATAAACAGTAAATAATAATTTAAATGAAGTACAACGTTCAAATATTAAAAACAAATACAAAATGTTTGAACATTTGAATTCATTACATGCCTAAAATATTTGCAAGAGTAGCTGCTTTTTGTAAAGCATCTAGACTATGTTGTACTGACATCTGACGAATAGAATCTTTGTTTAATTCATTTCGTAACATTTTTTTAACCTGAGTATTTTTCGAATCATTGGATGAATCAAATTCAAGAGGAACGGCCAAAACATTCATCATACTATCCCAGCAACATGTAACGATACGTCTACTTAATTTTGTACCTAATAAAAATAAATTACTTAATCATAATATTATTAAGATACATTTTTTATATTCTATTTAGCTCTATTCTAAAACGTTTATTAAGGGTAAGTAAATGTAAGTTAATACGTTTATATATTATATGTTAATTGAAATCATACCCGCATCGGCATCAGGACTTGTCTCTGATCTACAGACTGTTCTTTCTAGGCGAAGGCAATCTGATAACAACCAATTAACTTTATTCTCGGAATTGTAGCCATCAATATCTAAATGAACAACAATTTAAATAAAATCAAGTGTAACAAAAGAAGTTAAACGATAGATTTGAAATTTATGTTCAACAATCATTATAATACAATATTTTTGTTTAAGTCATTAATTTAGAAGTGCATGGACACTGACACACTGTGATGTAAGCACATGCTATGTATACCACACTTACATATACATTTTTTGAAAGCTTGTATTTAAAATAAAGAAAAATAGGTATGTTTAGAAATTTAAAAAAGTTTTTATCTACTCGATAAATATTATTTTCAACCAATTTTTGCACATAATAATTTCTCATAATTTTGAAATAACCTTTAAGTTGATTAAATAGTAAATATGATGTTTAATTTTACACATAATTGTGGTATTTTTAAGTTTTTGTGAGTTTATATTTTATTATACCATACAAAATCCAAACTATAACAATGGCTGTTTTTGTTACTAATAAATAGAGCCCGGATTTGTATGTTTTTGCATATTTTTTTCCTTTTCACTTTTTTCAATTTTTGTCAATAATCTTTACGAATCATACTAATTGGAATCCATTGCTAAATTTTTATTTTGCATATTTTTGCATATTTGACCGTAAATGCATATTTTGCTATAAATGCATATTCGTTGCATATTTCAATGAATGCGCTGTCACAAAAAAATTTTGGTCGGTAGGATGTCGAAGTAGCGACACAGTTCTAGGTATCTCAATTTAAAATACGTATTAATTGTTACATAAATACATTAGAAATGGTCGACGCAATTCTGTCGAATTGAAAATAGCTTGCCTGCTGTAATGTAATCACTCTGTAATCTAATCACTCAGTAATCGTTTTATCGTTATTATCGATGTTATATTTAATTTTTTAGTATAATCTTGTACCTTAAAACTATGAAATGAACCTTTAGTAACGGTTCTCGAGTCACAACCTAGCAATTGACGTCGACATTCACGCGAAATATTTTATAAAATACCAAAAGGTAATTGAAAAGCTCGCAGAAGACAATGCGTTAAAAAAGTACTCGATATAATAAAAGATAGATCGACTTTGAATGAATTAACATTTATATCAACTCATTTGTCATTTTTAGTTGAAATAATTAAAAAACTTGAAACTCAAAATATGCTTTTATCTGAGAGTTTTTGTTTGATAAGTGAATTAGAAGAAAAAATAAACATTATTCCTGGACCAAAAGGGGCAACATTAAAAACAAAATTAAATGATATTTTTTCCAAAAACAAAGGCTTAACAGTATTACGTAACATTAATAAAGTATTAATAGGGGAAGCGGAAGTGGTTCAACTAGATCAAAACTATAAAGATCCAATGATTTTAGGCTCTTTTAAATTTGCTCCAATAACTTCGGTAGATGTTGAATGATCATTTTCAATATACAAGCATTTATTAACAGATAGACGGCACAGTTTTACCGAAGAAAAACTTGAATATCATTTAATAATTCATTTTAACAATAAAGAATAAAAACCCA
>WHPZ01588085.1:0-65118 GCA_016617965.1 Macrosiphum rosae
AAAAATTCAAAAATAGCCAATTTGTAAATTTGGTTAAAAGAAAAATTTTGATGGTAAAAATATTTATCTAAACCAATTAGTTTATTTTTTAGAATTTTTTAAAATATCAATATTTTATTGCATANATTTATTTGGAACGTAATAACTTTTTTCAAAATATTATTTTCGAAAATTTCCTGAAATGAGTATATTTCTTAAATTATTCATTAATTATATAATTTTCAAAATTTTTTTTGTACGTTTAATTAGCATTATTTTTTTTTTTTTTTTAGTCAGTTCTATCTGATACACCTGGTATATATACTATACACTACTTCACTTTATATACTATAACGCACCTACACACCTACTTGTGAAGAATAAAACTACTATAATATTTTTATATTATATGTAATTTATATAATATATATATTACGTTCAAAGCTATTTTGTTATTATTTTATTATTATTCTATGCTATAATACATAGTACTTTTTATATAATAAGATAATAATATATCTATATATATATGCATAATTATTATTCATTATTCGTTTTGGTTTGTACTAACATTAATAAGTAATAAGTCGTAGCGAAACTAAAACACCGCAAAAACTGGCTGGACAGAAACGATCGTTTAATCTACATCATAGTATATAAATATAGTACAATATAATATTATTAAAATCATATTACTTACATGAAATTTTGAATAAATAACAAAACATAAAATCACTGAACGTCCACTAATTATACAAATAAAAGGTGCTGTTTTTGATATTTTTTGTAATATTGTTTTATCGCCTAATGTGTAGTATTAAAAATAGTAGTTATAAAGGGTGACTAAGCAAAACATAAACCCCAATTATTTCCAGAATAATCGTTTTATTAGTATTATCTTACTTGTCCTTCGTAAAAAATTCTCAAATCTATTTTTAATTGTTGTTAAGATCAATGATTTATATTTTAAGTTTTAAATTCTTATTTTCCCAAGTTATCGTAGTTTTTTTACATCTTTGAGTTGCTTAAAGTAAGGGAAAATTTAATAAAACCTTAAGAAACTTGGCCAATGATTCATATCTACTATAATACACCAACCTAAGTGCTTTAAAACTTTAATGAAGAAAGAGAATCGCTTAAAAAGTGATTAATTTAAATAAAAAATATAATCGAATTTTTAACGTTATATTATAGTTATAATTTTAGTGTGTAAGAATCTAATACAATACTTGATCAAATGTTTTTTTATTGTGGTGGAAAATTGTATTAATTAAAGTAGCGATTTAACCCTATGTCTCGTTTGGACCAATACATAAATCATAGGCACACTTTATAGTATTATTATCTTTAAGCGTTTATTCGAATATTGTTCTATTATAAATAATATACGGTATGACCATTGTAAATTATACTGTTTTATTAAACTTTGACTAGTAAATTTAACGTATCATAAACAATTATAATGTATAATAAATAATAATTAATATCACAAAGTGATGCAGTCGACGTCTGACGGGGAAGCGCGGCGATTGTCGCGGAGAGAGAATCCGACTTTTATCCCTTTTTAAATACCAGCACAAAGAAAACGACGGAATAACCGAGGTGGAAAGAACTAAGAGCAACGAAAAGGTATGTCGCAAATTCATAAGTGAAAAAAACAATCGAACAGGCAGCCGCAGCACAGCGCCGGCGGTGATGGAGCGCCGGTCGACTGCAAAGATGGTTACCAACAATTATTATTATTCGGTCCGGTTTTTTTTTTTTTTTTATTGTTTATTTATTTGGGAGCAGAACCGTTTTTTTGTATTTTCCATTTCCCTTTTCACCGGGGGACCTTCTTTTCTGCAACCGCGGGCGGCCATCGTTACAGCGTTTTGTTTAAACGACGCGTTTACCTATACAATAATGCTGCGTACCCACACTACACAACATAATATACACCCTTCGCACACCACTAACAGACTAGTCCTGCACGATTGAAGGACACATTTTTTAACTGAAAAACGATTGAGCGAAATAATTTATAACACACCGGAACGGCGGTCAAAAACGACAGAGGCGCAGTGTGGATGGCCGAAAGGCAATAATACATCCTCGGAAACGTCACATGCATTATGCATTAGTCTTCGGGCCACACAAAAATGTCTCTGGACTTTCGAGAGCGCATTAAATTGCTCGAAGACCTCCCCCCACCGTTACCACGGTCACTACACCTTCGTTCCACCGCAACACTCATCACCGGTAAACACACACATACTCGCTTCAGTACCTACAGCGCTTAGGCGGATTGAATTCTCGGGCCGCACCACCACACCACGACACCCCCCTCCCCCACCCTTGAATTCGATCATCTCACAGTCCGCGGTAAAGGTATGTCCTTCACCGTGACCGGCTGTCACCGCTCACGTATCCTTTAATCTCGAAAAGTATAATGCGCGCATACGACCGCACTACAAGGATTATCCGCGGCGGTATCGACACGACCTTTTGACCTCGTTAAATGAGAAAAACGCTCGTGTCGACTGTGATAGGCGTATGTATGTATGACGCGAGATACTATAGGTATGTTATAGGTCACTTAGATGTGTGCAGGATATTATTATATCACTGTTATACATCGTATTTATTATTATAATGGTGTGATACTGCACCGAAAGCAGTTTCGCGGAGTCACGAGTTATCCGAAAACGTCTAAAAATAAACCAACGGTAATAAAAAAAAAAAAGATATAAAATAATATGTATAGAGTACGTACACCTATTATGGGTACACATATTTCGCAACTGTCGAGAATTTTTAACAATATAATAAGGATCACTACCAAACAACACGTAACAACCCACAAACTCACATACGCATCGAAAATAATAGCTACATAATGAGCGTTGAAATTGTTTTATTTTGTTGGCCCAATGGCCCGTTGTCCGTACATCCATTATAGATCGAGTTATTCATAATAGTTTTCTTATTATTATGTAACATAATTTATGTTTGCTGAATTCATTTTTTTCCCTACTACCGCTTCTATTAATACCTACTATTGCAAAAAATACATATACCTCTACATAGTCTGACCGAAGAAAATAACTGACGTTAAATTGTTATGACTTATGACACTCGACACTTACAACACACGTGTTACATTAGAAATATTAATAAAAACTTGACCAATACTTTTATCCTGCAGATATAAATATATACGATGTTGTTAAATCGTTTTCCAAATTTGACTTTTATTGAGGTTAGGAAACTTTAGGATTAATCTTTGATAGGTAAATTTTAAGTAATATTAATTCGGAACTTTGTATATATATATTTTTATCTCAAGACTTGAGCATTTTAATTTTTCAGAAGTTTCACCATTATAAACTTGAATGAAGTGACTGTCGAATACTGTAAGTTCCAAGTTTGAGTAAAATGTTTAGTTTATATTTCATGTTGAATATAATATATGAACATATAACCATTAAAAAAAAACTAGGAAAAAATCAAAAACCAATTGCTAATTCGGAAAATGAAAAATAATGACCGTCATCTCGTAGGAAAATGGTTTGTGATAAGCTCAATTTTAGGTCAACATATGCCGCCGGCCTCCGTTTGTTTTATCAACACGGGTTGTCCTACTTTATCAAACTACCTAAACAACATTTTATAATTGCATTTGGAACCTCTTCCGTCCAAACATCCTTTGGTTTTACAGGGGTTATGCTCGTACCGACGAAATTCCCCACATTACGGGGTGTTTATTTAATTTTGTGGCAGACTTAATTTGGTTTTGAAAACTAACACAAGTGAAGTCGACGAACACTGTGCATGCTGTATACGGCAAAAGGGCTGGTGCACGTTTTAAGTGCCATAAAACCTGTGGTAGTATTTCGTTATTAAAATGTCATAATGGAATAGTCGGAAATTAGCAAACTAAATGTGTCGCTATAAACTGAATTTAACAAGCATTAGAAACAAATGGTAATGTACGTTTTATTTAATTGACCGGCGCGTTGTGTGCACACGCATTTGGACTATGGACTGAACTACGCGTTAATGGTTGGCTAAAACCCCGAGAGAAAGCCGAATAATAGTTCCACATCTGTAGGCCGAGTATAAGTATAAATCCGTTAATTCGCTGCAATACGATAAACAGAAATAAAAAAAACCTGTGAATTAATGCGTATACAATTAAATTACAAGCAATTCAAGTTTGTAAAGATAAAAAATCAAATAATAAAATTATACCTACCTACGAATCTCGTCATTGTTATTAAGGTTGATCCCACCCAGTTTGTACGGTAAAATTAAAGGTATACAAAATACATGATGATTTTTGATTCAACACACAATCTACTCACTAGTCACAACGTATAAATCGTAAAATATAAATTATTTCGGTTAGTTATTCACATAATAATATAATAGTTACGACCAGACGTGGCGCCGTTTTTGACTGCCAAGTAAGATAAATGCCTTAGATAATTTTTATAGTTTATAGTTTTATATGACATTGATGATATTATGAATTGAGACTCTATAATTATTTTATTTAATATTAATTTATATATATACTTTGTACTGCAGTCGTTTGAAAATAAGCTTGTGGCAGTGGTGATAAAGATCAATTGAAATGTATACGATATAATAAAAATATTATGTTGACGTTTCGATTTTGTAGGTTCCTCTTATCACAACGCGAAAAAAAAGCACAGGCTATGAAATTACATTACATGGAAACACACACACACACCTTGGGATGTTACAAGCCACGCTTATTGAGTACGAGTTGAATACTTCATTATGTTGAATTGGCCGGATCAATATTATACAATTTTCCTATATTTTGTGTCTACAGTGTGTGTGTGTGTATCCAAGTGATGAGGAGATGATGAAGGGAGGAGGATTGGACGATAGGACTGGAGTTTGTCCGAAGATGTCTGTCAGATGAAAACTCGCAACGACCATAACGTTTTAATGCAAAAACCGTGTCCCAAGTCTAATGGACTCTGGCCGACGCCGTCGTCACGACCGCTCTGGGACACTTCGTAATTAGCCACGGTAACGTGTGTATGTGCTTTCATGTGTTTCGAATTATTGACATTGTGATATTTTATACAAGTGAGGTGGTGTGTTCTTGTCTAGTTACGTCATTAAATATAGTATGATATTTATTATATGCATTAATAATGTGACGTGACGGAGGCAAAAGGCGAGAGTATAATAAATATTATGTATTAAACATAGGTAATAATGTATCTATCGAAGGAAAAAATGTTAATAGATTTTTATTTTCCAATGAAAATCAAATCATCGAGTTGCAGCAAATAACTAGATTTTTAAACATGAGATAATACTGTAATTGTATAAGACTCGGATAATCGAGTTTTCTACTGCTTGAAAAAAAAGACAATAATCAAATAATATCCGTCAACTTATCACGTTAAAGTTTTAATTTCAATTATTAGATTTTCTCAATATTTAATTTTCAAACCACTTTTTTATAATATGCTCAGCTTTTCGACAATTTACTTGAAAAATGTTAAAATTAAGTTATCATTAAAATGTAGCGATTTATTATCAAGTCATCAAACCCGATTTTATACACTATGAATCTAATTTAAAGATAGATTTAATTTTGTCATTAATAAAAATGTAAGTATATTTATAAAGTATATTAATATAACTATTAAAATATCGTGACATAGTTTTATATACAAGTATAATATAGATGAACGAAATGTGTACTCCTCGTAGATATGAATATTTCAATTGGCAGTACATGACAAAAAACTGAAACGTTGAAATGGCAAACGAGGGCCTACTATATAAAACTAAAACTTTACAATTATGAATATAAACCAGTATATTATACTGGAGAGTAATTATAGATTAGTAACTATATACAAGGTAATTGAAATGAAAAAAATTGAAAACCACAGTGAAGGGCTTTTACCATTGTATTTGGTTCCCGAAACAACCCTTAAGCAGTTAAGCATATTATATTTAAGGGTAGTTTATATAAAACTGCACATATGACACGTCATGTGCGTCATATGTGGTCTATGTAGGAGGGCCAGCGGCCAGGTGGTGTTTGCTGATGCAGACATGCAGCCACTTTAGTGGCATGACACAACAATTTAAACATTATACCCAATTTACTTTTATTAATTTTTTATTGTTCTGCTTCTCGGGATATGTTTAATATTTTAATAAATGTCTTAAATATTAAACGATATAGAGTTATAGTGCACGTGAAATAATTCAAATTAAAAGAAAATATTTTGTTACGAAACTATATAGAATATAGAAATCATTTTATACTAGATATACCCATATAAACCATTAATTTTTTATTAAATCTTTTTCTATGCATTTCTTGAATCAGTCTATAATAATTTTCTTTAACTTATAGCTTCTGCATTTTTTTCATTTCACCACTTGAAATTTGATTTAACAATAAAAATGAAGTAAACCAGCTTACACTAAGACAATGAAATAGTATTTAATATAATAGTTTTGAAATATAACTAAAGTTACATTTCCATTAAATTATAGAAGGTTTTAAATGGTATTGGGGATACCTCCATATATTTAATGCGAAATCGTATTATTTTACTTAGACTTTACTCTTTAGACTTAAGTTTTATAACAAGAAAACGTTGACGGTGAATATTAAATTTTATTGCAGGTTTTGATTACTTTTGAATAAAATAATATATTAATATACAAGGGTATAAGCTGATTAGATTTAAATATTTTGTTTTATAACAAAACTAAATTGTATGAAAATCTTTTTTTTAAATGTCATTTATTTTATAGTATAGGTATTTATTGTAGTTGAAAATTATCTAGTTATGTGTATACAAAACTAATTCATCGACATTACATATTACTATTTTCCCCGTTATTATTACATAAACCAAAATTGAATTTATTCGTCTACTAGGTTCTTGTGTATATTATAATATATTAATTGAAGACTTGAAAAATAATATTTTTTAAAAGAATAGAGCGTTAAGTTTTTATTTTTTATGTATTTTTTCCTTGAAAATGCAATATAGCAAGGTTATATTGAGAGGTTATCGTACAATACATGCGTGAAACGTCAGACTTAGTCGTTTTTATTACCGTGTTTTGTAGCTGTCGCAGCGCACGTGGCATTCGGGACAACGATAAGGCTCTTCGAGAAAAAAGTTTTCAAGATGTTATAATACGCGTAAGAAAAATACGAACGAATACGACGAGAAAACACCTTTGCCATTAATGTGTGCTTTATCTTTCCAAAGGATTTCATGCGAAAACACATGCACGAAATCGTGGTACCATCGAAATATCGACATTCTATATGGGCGTCGACGTGAACAGAGACAGCGGTTGAAAGAGAGAGAGAGAGAGAGAGAGACAAAACGAGAAAGAGAAATACGTGTATACCTAGAACTTGGACAGGTGTGCGTATATAACCGTCGTTTATATATTATTATACTGCAGGTATTCACATTCAGTGTATACAGAACGATTCGAATCTTAGATATTGTCTGTAAAGTTTTTCGGTCCAGTCGTTTTCTTTTTTTCATTTAGGTTTATATAAAAATAATTTTAGATAATTGTACGTTTGCAAGTCGTCTTTTTGCGCCGTTCGATAGGTGGCTAAAAACTTTTTGAAAATTTGTAATTTTTTTGGCCAATTAAAAATCAAAAGTGTACAAACGCTATTAGGCATATAATATAAACATCTATTAAACGGATTTCGGAAAAATTAATTAATTTTCCGAGATGAATGGATATTATGTATTATACCATACAACTGTGGTGGTCCTCGGTTTCTCGCCTCACAGATGCCTCCCAGGCACCAGGCACCAGGCACCTATAATATTATACGCGGCGCGAGACTGCCAGTAGTAAATTATAATGCCGTGTTCGACAACACTCTGTGGACGAGTGGGAGAGAGAGACCGAGGTGAACTTATATCCATTATCTACCCCCGTCGAGCGCGGATATGCCTATAGAATATATAGGCACTACATAGTCATGTGCGTACAAGTTGTATTGCGGTGGGGAGGTACGGGGATTTACGATGATGGTCGCCCCAAACCCGTATGACCCTTCATAAGTCGTCATCACTGCGTATAACAGACTATTCGACCACAAATATTATACTACTACACCCATATAATATAATGGGTGGTCCATTTAACACAAGCCACTCGTAATTTACAATCTTAGATAAATATTAGAAAATTGTAATCTAACAAATTGTCGTCCAGCATAAAACACAATTAAATTACTCTCTATATCGCATTAATAAAATATATGTTACCTATATTCCACTGTAATTAAAACGAATATTGTGTTATTACATTAATTATTTTATTCTTATAGCCGACAACTACTGCAAACAAAAAAATTCTTCGTATCTTAACGCTTAAGCACATTATACGTCAAAGATAAAAATTTCGTTTCTTTATTGTCTCATGTTGTACAAATACTATACATTTATAAATTAACTAACAATAA
This sequence comes from Macrosiphum rosae, assembly GCA_016617965.1. Taxonomy (NCBI): domain Eukaryota; kingdom Metazoa; phylum Arthropoda; class Insecta; order Hemiptera; family Aphididae; genus Macrosiphum; species Macrosiphum rosae. Next base: position 8,483 of record WHPZ01588085.1, read on the forward strand.
TACCCAAAACGAATGGTTGGTACAAATATCCGATCTTAAAAGCGGTCGCTGTTGGAGACGACGCAGCATCTTTTGAAATAGACGTTCAGTACCGAATCACATGTTGGACGCCGTTCCATATTATTTATTATTGTAAATACCATCTAGAGTAAAACTAGTTTTCAGCCCGCCCAGCCCCTACGCCATTGCAGTCCAATAAAATATACGTTTTAAAAGTAAAAAAAAAATAATGTTCAGTTGTGCCATCTAATTTATAGACAAAAAATAACAAAAACAAATTGCTATGACTAAAATAATATTGTTTATCAAATCAACGACAACAACCTTCAGTGCTTATTAAATTTGTGCCAAAGTTTAAGATTGCACACTTTGATCTGATTAGGAAGAAAAACATTTTTTCAGTAGTGAAATATTAGTAGAGAGAAAATGTGAGTGAGAGAGAACTGCTGCACCAGTGAGCATGCCCTTTATATGACTTCATGAAATAAAACTAATGGAATGAACAAAATTGTACAGCAATGTCAAAATTTAGTTTCATATCTATGTACCCACCTTACTTTCAACCAACTGGACCAAATGTAAAATTGCTTTTCGATGTTTTTCTTCTAGTATTATGTGGTATTTTCATTTAAAAAAAAATCTATGATTAATAGTACCAATTTCTGAATATATATAATATAATATAATATTATATAATATAATACAATATACATATTATACTAGATCAAAACACATATTATTCCACGGTAACGTCATTAAAATAAATGGTATATCGTATAGTAAGACTTCAAAATACCTTGAAGTCAATATTAAATTATGTGCAGCCTGTTCGCTTCAAAGGCACCGTTGTTTAATTAAATAATTGTATTGTCTGCAAAGGACACCGACTCGGGCCTACTCTTCTATCACATGTCATTGCAGCCGAACAGCAGCTGTTGTAAGTAATTTATTATTTTACAGTCTCTTGTCCCCGATTTTTCGCCGACCAAAATAATATCATTATCGTGGTAATCGTGTTGTAAATATTTAGTCATTAAAAGAACGGCCATTATCCAGTTCCAAAAACAACGGAAACATTAATAGCACTTTTCGCGATGAAACATTGCGCGACAAATCAAACACGCACCCTTTCCTCTATGTTCGCTAACTGTACGCCATTTATTTGCCGTCGATATTTTTCATTTCCTGAATCAAACGCGCTTACGCGCCAGATTGATCGGTTGTATTGTCTAGCGTTAGGGGAGATTTTATATTTATTCATTTGGGTTTTTTTTAAGCATAAAATACACATAATATAAATTATGATATATTATATTATACGGCTGTATCTTTAGCATTGTTTTTTATTTTTTTTTTAATTTATCGAATTCAACGTTTCGTTGTTTATTGTGTCGTTCTCTGGAGAAATCCGATACTTTATTATCTTCGCAAAAAAAAGATAATAATATAAAGACTTACATATAAAATAACTCTGTTCCATTTCATTTGAATAAATGCACATCATCATACGATATGAACGCATATTATATTATGCACTTTAAGCGGATTCGATAATAATGATTTGATATTATATAAAGTAGTGTGTACCATTAAAATCGTGTACGTATATTGTTTCAAATACCAGTGTACATTTTTTAAATCAAAATAAATTGTATACTAGAAAGTATAACGACAATACAATCGTTACCATAATATATAGTTATCACCATCATGCACACTTTAATGCACTTAAATTAATTAATATCAACGGATTGGAATATGTTGTATGAACCAAAAAAAAAAATACTATACACTTAAACCAAAATTATGTGCAAAAATATAGTATAACTAAATTGTTAAAAATAGAGACATCATTATATATGTATCGTATATACATTATACATAATATACTTTATGGTATTGCTACAGTGTTGAAACGTTAAAATTATTAATATTTCGATATTTTTTTAAAGTTTTTAATAGTAACAAAGATCGATGTGAACATAAACACATTTGATTAAAACTAAACTACTAATGTATACATATTATTATATTTGATCACTCCACATAATTCACGTGTCCCACTTGTGCCAAATGGACATAATATATGGAAAACCCTATCTATATTAACCTCTCCAAACAAATATTCTTTTTAATTTAATGATACACGTCATATAACATTAATACAATTGTTTTTTAATAAAAAAAATATAATTAAATGTAAAAACAGATGTGATTACTCAGAAAGAACTAAATTTTATGCATAACAAATTATACATAATACTTACATAGTTACATGTCACAAGTATAAATTATATTATAAATAAAAAATGCCTATTGCATAGGTATAACAAAATGTCCAACAATTAAAACTAGTTAATTAAAAGATACATTAATAATTTTTATGTTTCTTGCTTAGAACAGGGTATTTATATTTACGTAAAAATATATTGTTGGATTGTAATATTGTTACTTATTCATTACTTTATTATTTGTAATTAATTTAAATTAGTAATATTTTTCAAATTTATGTTTTTACCAGTGTTGTATTTTAACACTAATACTTTTCATTTATTATTATTAACATTATTTTATTTCATTTTAGTAATCAAATGTATTTTAAGGTATTCAACTCATGATTAAAAATAATGAAAAATACTTTTAATTCGGTGATTTCCAAAGTGGAGTATAATAATTAATAATAAAACAATCATTGGGACTGGAAAACCATCTAAACTGTTGAAGGGAAATTATTTCATCTTTCGATTACATTTTTTCCTCCGAAAAAGAATAATACTCATAACTATAATATACATTATAACAACCTTATCGATTATTATAAGATTATTTTTGAGGGGCGTCCACCAAACATTTATACTTAATAATGTTTAAATATACAGCATTATTTACTAACTTTTTTCGTTTAAATTAAATTCAAGAAAGTTTGAGTATTGGTTCTAGGTAGTGAAATCATTAAAATATAGAGTTTTCAAAGTATTTGCGATGATATTAAGTTTAAATATTCAAAATAAAATGATCTGTATTTTGCCTCTAAATAGTTTGAATTCTTGTGTGACTACGCTGGCGTTACAAGAACAATAGTTAGAAAATAGTTGTGAATGTTTAAACAGTATTCAGTATTTTGATTTATAGGGTGATATGTTCAAAGTTTGATTTCTACCTTTATTCTTTGTGAAGGGGATATTTTCTGATAGTTCAGCGTAACTCAACTTTGGTTATGTGTAATAATCGTATCGTATCATAATTCATAGTGTAATAGATGCCCACGCCTACACAATAGTGTAGCCAAATTGCCTATACAACGAGCCGTCGTACGGTTCATTTTCATTATATTATTGTATTAAAATAACACTATCTATCGCATGTAGATATTTTAAATAATTTGTTTAAAATAACGTGATACTTGTGATAGCCACGGGTGTTGGTAACATAGCAGCAGTATGTGTCCTACTTAAAAATGAGATTTGTTGATGACTGGTGGTAGTCATTTATTCTAAGCGTGTGTGTGTGTGAGTGTATGTGATGGAAAAAGCTGTGGTGCCAGGTACCTAGGGACGAAGGAACGTTCACCGGAATGTTTGGCACTGGTATAATTGATTGCATTGAAAAAAGTGATTTATAAAATGTCGCCAGACGAAAAAAGTTTCGTTACAAATGCGCGTATCAATAGACAATAATAAAGTGTAGTAGAGGTGGTGTTTAGTGTCCGTCATCACCAAGTTTTGCATGCCATCGCGTACATGCTATGGATTATACACAATTATATTGATTACAAATGCATTCATTTAAATAGAGTTAATTATCGTTACTACCCTTGATATGTTTTTCTTAAAAGTTAAAATCGTATTATGTTACAGAATTTTTAAATTTATAGTACTCTTTAAATAATAATATAAGTTTCCGCTAATCAATAATCATAAATTATCGTGCGAATTTAAAGAAAGCAACTAATTTAAATATATATATATATACATATTATATATATAATATATTCAAATACAGACTGCAAATAAATATTAGTAGCTACAACAAAAAAAAAGGTCAAAGGAAACCGTAACTCAAAATTATCTTATTTCTAAATGCAAATTATGTAAAAATAAATTAATGTAATAAATCATATTTTGTATAAACATATCAAGAACATTTTTTCGTGATGGATTACAAAATATAAAAAATAAAATGTTTTATTTTATTAATGTTAACAATTTAATCATATCATTCATTTTAAAAATACAGATATCGGAATAATTTAGTAAGCAATAACCCCTTAAAGATTGTTTACTCTAAATATTACAAAATAGTTACCTAGTATAAAGTTAATAAAAAGATAGCACGAAAATAGTAAAAAACGATTTAAGATCTATTCGTGTGACTTCAGTAAAAAGTTTTTTCGCCTGAAAATTACATAACATTTTTTTAAAATTAAAACAATCTTGTCACCCATAAATCTTAATGCAAATATAGTGGACTTGCATTTTTGAATAACTTAAAACAATATAAAACAGTATACGTAGTTTGGTAATTATGGCATGGGTATTATAATTTAAATAAAAATAATACACTTTTAAATTTTAAACAAACAGATTATAAAATACATTATAAAAAACATACAAAAGTAAGTAAATTAAATTATTTAAATTATAAATGATCAATATTTTAAAAAATATTTTAAATTATTTTATTTGATAATATGTCTCATAAAATAGTAAACCAATGTTTACAGTACGTGTAAATGTTAACATACCAATACAATTAAATGACCCAACTACTTCTTTACCTAAAATATTACACGTTCAATTTTATGAATAATTAGTTCTTTAATTTTTTTATAATACTTTTAATTTTAATATAGTGTTACAACCACTGTAAGTATGTTCGGAGCGGACACAGTATCTTGAAAGAAAAGTAATTAAAACCAATCGGTTGTATAATAGTTTAAAATGAAATATTTCTTAGTACTTTTTGGAGTAAAATAAATTATTATTGAAGTAAATTACAACGTTGATACAGTTGACCATTAAGAGAAATTACGATACCTACCAATCATGAAAGTTACGAAATCATGAAAGTTATATGAAATTATAATACTAAAATTATTAGGATAATCGTATGTCAATTGATATTTGTTATTAGATATTTTAAAATTGTTCTTTAATATGGAGGCCTAATAAATTAGACTTTTAATATTTTTTTTTATATAGAAGAACAATGAGTCCATATGAGTCATATGAGTCCATACAACTCTTTTACCAATTATAACCAAAGAAATAAAATAGAAAACAATGAATAGTGATAGACACAGAGTATACTCTTCAACATTAAATAGAAGCAAACATATTCATGAATAACAGTTAACTACTCAGAATTTTTTATTCATCCGGAGACAGGAAAATAAATATAAAAAACGAAATCTATTGTGAATCGATAACTCGAGATACTTGCAGTAATATTGAAACAAACCACAAGTCCTCTCTATAACATTGATATCTTAAAGAAAAAAAGCAAAGAAAATAGAGATTCCATCAACAAAATACAAAAGCAATTTTTGACGAATTCCTGGCAGATACAAAACATAAAAATTTTAAGAATAGATTTATACACCTCTAGTCCAGAAAAAAAAACTTATTATAACTTATGTAAAAACAACTTTGACAAAGAAATTGCTTACAAGAAATAATTGAAATATTTTTTTTTTGTAAAACAATGTTAAGTATAATAATTTTTTTACATTTTTTTTACATTTCACTCAACTCACAACATTCATAATTATTATAATTAAATAATGATTGAAATAGCAAGTTAGAAATATTTATGTTTGGTAATAACAACAAAATCATGTTGTAGTTTATAAAATACTTTTCTCTTCCATCATTATAGTACAGAGCGGATAATGTTTTTATCAATGCAGTACAATTAAAGAACATTTAATAATGTTATTAAGCAGAATTGGAAATGCTACTTTTGAAATAATACAATAATAATAACTAATAATATCTTGTTAGGAAAAATAGATTCTTGAAAAATAATGGCGCAAAATGATGATTAAATTGTATTTTTATTTTCATTGTAACTATTTGTGGTTTTTCATAGTCACAATATTGAATTATGTATCTAACTATAGTTTTATTTCAAAACAATATAATGACTTTGGCTGATATTTGATTACAACTTTAAGAATCGAGAAGTACATAATATAGAGTACTGTGGTAATTATTCAAGATTTAATCTGTAACATGACACAATGAGAACAACATCACTTATTGTGCGATAGAAGATGTGACTAACCACGTGTGCCCATAATAAATCGACAACATTCATCTCCACTAGGAGCGTAATAATATATGTACCGAGTTTCACATTATATATGTATCTAAAAAAAAAAAAAAAAGAGGGAGAGATAAAGTCGCGATTTCTTGTGACAAACATCGATGAATTCACGCACAGAAAATAACTACATTGGAAAAATTATAAATTATTATTTTCCATTTTATTGGCACCGTCGCCATCAGGATTACGAACGCTGATTTATGTGTGTCGGTTTTTGTTGTTTTAACGTTGTCTATTTTCCATTTGGATGTAAAACTCGAAAATCCTCCAGCTCCTGCTTCGCTCATATTGATTTAATAACACACGTACAGCTACGGTGTTTTCCAGCTTTGTATGACGGCAGTGGCGACAGCGAAGAAGGATGGCAATGACTGATTGTCATCGTGACGTTGTTGGTGGTGGTGGTAGTGGTGGTGGAGGTGGTGGTGGTCGTAGTGTCGGTGGAGGTTGTGGTAGAGACAGAGGTGCTGGTGAGTGAACGGTACGTGTGGTAGTGGTGGAGGAACTTGTGTTACCGGCTGGTAGTATAGTGAAAGAAAAGAGTAGAATATTTGCTCAAAACTCAGTGACTGCTAAGCAGACAATGGCAAATCAAATATCTTTTTTCTTTCTCCATACTATTGACAAAAATAATAATGACCCCATAATTGTTTTTAATAATTAATCTGTTTGATAACATCTCCATAATGAGTAAGGTCGTTAACGTATTGTTTTTACTTTTTAAATCAAACTCGATATTTGATATTATTTTATGCGTGTCAAACTTCTAACGAACGTTAAAGATACTTTCGTCTTAGCTATGTAAACTAAGAATTACAGCTTATTCGACTAATCAAAACGCAAACAAACTTAACGTATAAAGTATAATAGAACTTATTAGTATTAACAAGGTCATTTCAATTTTATGTCACAAACATATAGGGATTTGTTTATGACTTTAACCTAACCCACATCTTAACTTATCTCATAACTATACCTATTCACTTAGTAATTCAAATGATCCAATCGCGTTACAAATTGAAAGAGTCAAGTTAAATATTTAAGAATACCCATAAAGTTGTAATAACATATTTTATATAATTGTTATTATGCAAAAATACTTAACATTTTATTTGTTTACTCGTCATTATTTGAAGTAAAATATTTAAGTACATTTATTTTTTTTTTAATGTTGGTCATGGTATTATTGAAAGTATGCTTATTGCTTACTTACTAATAATTACAATAGATATTTAGAACTAAAGTACGTTACATGCTAATTGTTCTGTAATTACCTATTCAATAGTTCAAAATTATTTTTAAGAATTATTTTTCTTTTGATATATAACAATAGTTACCATTTATTTACACATTTCTAACACATTTATACAGTCAATTTCCTTAAAGTATTAATCCTATTATTTAAGTGTAATATATTGGTCACTCTTAAAACATTAGGTACAAATAGGATGTATGTCCACGCATGAAATATAAATTTATGATCGATCACATTCACTTATATTACTTTTAAACCATTAACAACAAAATTATTAATGGTTAAACATGCATTTGACAAATTCACATATGCTATTTTGAAGAAACAAAAATTATCCAAGAATATTTTCAAACAAAAAGTTTTTAGTTATGTACCATAATAAAAGATATTAATGCGAATATATATATACCTATATAGTAATTTTATGAAATTCCATTTAATAATAAAATATGTAAGTACACTCAAATTCATTATATTATATATTATTATGAGCGAAGCGATGAATATTTAAATTTAACAATGGTGTGTGTGTCTGATGTCACCTTGGGTGCAGTAAAATTTTTTTCCTGGATCCACAAGCTTAAAAATGTAATAAAATGTTGCCCATAAGTTGTCCTTAGTTGTCCTAGTAATTTAAAAATATCAAAAATACATAGGTAGGAAGTTTATTTTTTTTTTAAGCGTTTTAAGTTTATATTTGGATAACATTTTTCAAAATGACAAAAATCTAGTATCTAATTAATTTGTAATTATTTTTTAATTAATTTAACTCCTAAGACTTCAAGATGTTATAAATGGTTCCTTACAATTTAAATATAAAGATGTAATAAAAGTTGTTTTTGAAAAACTGAAATTCTGTACCTACTTATTTTTCTACTGTTAACAGTACCCATAAGAAAAATATTATTTGACCAATCAATGTATAATTATACAAAAGGTGACGGTTTCAAAAATAGATTATTAAATTAAAGAATATTAGATAATGATAGCCGATAGGTAATAATTAGCAGATAAAATAAACAATTTAATAATTTAATGATAAATATAGGAATACAAGTATTAATAAAATATATTAGGGTTTTATTAATACGTGCCGACAAAATAAATGAATAAAAATAAGAACTTAGTTTTAAAGTTTACCGAACTATATTATTTTAAGTGGTATGAAATAGAAAGAAAAACCTATATTGTTGTATTCTAGAATATTTTTAAAATTTCTGGCATTCCGGATTTACAACTAGAAACATCAATCTTGCACTCAATGTATGGCCAAAAATTCTTAAACTGATTTTACTGAGTTATAGATAGCGCGGTGGAGGCGTGGCGGTGATGGTCTTAACGTTAGATACCGTCTGAAATGTAATATTGAAACCTTCGATAGGATTTCCTTGGCCATTAGTGGTGCATTCAATGTGCTCAACTTGCACAGACCGACGGAGGGAGAACCCGTACCGTTCGTTAGAATTATTTAGAAAAACCGTGAGACCATTATATATTATACCCTTTGCAAGGCTACAGTATCCTTTGGACTGTGCTTCAGCGCCACCACGCACTCGTTTCATTACCCCGGAGCGCGTTTCCGTTTGGTCACATATTATTAAAAAGGGGAAGTCGTATCGATTTTTGTCACGGTGAATTAATGTTTTATTTTCCGTTAGTGGTCTTTAGGAGGGAAAAAAAATCATCTAGTTCCTGTTTTGTGCAACGGAAATGACCGATAAATAATGTTTACATCCCAATAACTCTGTACGAGTAAAGTCTGTAATGAAATAATATATAATAATATAAAAGTCAAACGAGGCATGAGAACAAAATTTACTTGTACGCTTTATGTGCGGTCGATTGACTCGAAGAGAACGGAAAATGTTTCAATGGAAAAACATAATGTTACAAATATACATCAGAACCATAACACGGATATTATATGATATAATTATATAAATTTTATATTGCGGCATTCACCGCGAAATATAATTCTAAAATCCAGGTAAATTAATGTGTGGTAGTAGCAATAAAATGTATACTAATTTGACGGTTAACGAGTGTACATATTCACAATTCAATTTTTATCGTTGCCGCGAATTCGATTAGTTTTATAAATTATGATTAAATTTAATTACACTCGAACGTAAGACTTGTATAAAATTATAATACAACATAATAGTGTTTTTGCGGTATTTCATGAAATACAATACACATTGACCTTGCAGTTATTGTGGTTCGCAATAGTCTAGTATATTTTGTATGTTTTTCGAATAAAGCCATGTCGAATATTTTATTTGTTGTTTTCATTTTTATAGTGTTACACCTATAATGGCTTATAATATAATAGATACTTTGCTTATAATAGTTCTTTGTGGTTATAATAATAATAGAACAGAAGCTAAGCTGAGGTAAGCTATGTAAGCGTACGTATTATACATGCAAATTTCATTTTATGTTCGCAATAGAATTATTATTATTATCATAACACTATGATAACAATATTACCATTGCACTAATGTCCGTAAATTAAATGAAAACAATTAATATCATTCAAGTCATGTTATATGATTTTGTCACTATTATATTTTATTCCAAAATGAAGGATCGACGACTACGTTATCTGTCATAAATACATAGTAGGTAGGTATACTGTTATTTTGATTTATTAAGATTAACATCAAATTCTATTTGATATGACTATTCAATTTTTTTAAATGTATTTATCATTCGATATCATTAGAATGTCACAAGTAGGAACCTAGTTATAATATCCAAGTTAAGTAATAAATCAAACATCCTAATCTAAAAATACGACTGTCTTCGTGATGAATATATTATTTTAATAATGCAGAAGGTTCAGAATATAATATATAGCACTTCAAATTTTACTACTACAGTATTTTTTGTCGAGTTCAAAATCTCTGTCAAAGTGACAGCGCAGAGGCAGCACTCGTACAATGCGACGTCAGACAGCGTTGTTTATGGAATATAATAAAAACGGTGCAAAAAGTGAATATTTCTAGAGATTTAAAGGTCAAATAGATTTGACGAGAAAGGGATAAAGTGTGTTGAACGCGAGGGTCCAACCACCTGCCATCATCCGAACCTACTAACCACCACCCCCACTACCAGAACCACCACCACCACCACTACCCCAGTGAAATCCGTTGGGGACGCCTTACTTATCGTATTTACATAATAATTCTCGAGGACGGCTGTAACGACGGGGTGGAGAGAGTGCAGTCATCAGCGTTAGTAGCAGCAGCTCACCGCTACGCAGCAACTGTGTTTATAATATTATGGTCTGATACAATAACGAGCACCGGCGTGTCATCTGCGGCCGCGGGTGACTCGGGAAAATGGACGTTAAGAGGCTTATGTGTATATTTACGTCGTCGTGGTCGGGGCCGTTTGACGACCAGCAGCGTAGCCCGGATAAGTCTACCGAAGTATGGTATGGAAGACGATGAAGTCTAATGATTTCACCGCTAGATTTATTACAGATTTTCGGGGTAGACGACGACGTGCACATAATGTATAATATTATACCACCGGGGCTGGAAAACACTAAATAAATAATTCAGACTGGAGAGGGAAAAACATCGAATAAAACCTGTTCGGATGTTTTATGGCCGGCGTATATAATGTAAAAATGGCCCGGGTACGAGAAGAAACCGTCAACGGACCAGCCGCCGAGATTATATACACCGAACATACACCGCCGCACACGCACATTATACACCGCACCACTTGTCGGCGATTCCATTAAAATGTCAGCTTCCGCGTGAAACAATGACGCAGCATATGAAATTCATCATCTAATGTGATATGTCATTGTTGCTCCTGCTGCCGCAGTTCGATCCCTCCTAAAAAAACGGTGACAGCGAGCGGGGAAGTGGTTATGCGCGGTGGCGGTGACGAAAAAAACTCTAAAAATCCATTATTATTATTATTATTATTATAAGAGAGCATTACAACACCGTTTGCCACTTTTATAACATCTCCCGTCACCGTCCCAGGAATGATCGGCTTAATGATTTATTTTTTTTGGCACAATGACATTCTCATTGAATACATTATAATATAATATTTATACACATATAGGTGTATGTATGATATGTGGTGTGTGGGGGTGTTTTTTTAAAAACAAAACAAGGACGTGGTTTTTAACCCACAATAGCGGTCACTAATGTTATTTATACCGAATAATCTGAAAACTATGTCGTTGGTGTTATTCTTGCAGGGAATACTATATTTTTTTATTATTTCTTTCCATCTCGTTTTTACTTATTGACGTCAATTCGATTCGTATACGTTCAAATTGTTAGCAAGCGATTAGGATTATTAGGACCAGTCACTTTACTTTGTTAACGCCCGTTAAATCGGATTGTAAAACGTTTTCAAACTGTACACAAACAAAGTTATTACTTATAAACGGATTACCACACCATTGCACGCAACAAGCAGATTCTGCGCTAAGACTATATAAGATGTTTATCAGAAGAAAAACAAAAGATGTTATAATATACACATATTACGTCCTTGGTGTTAAGAATTTCGGTAATATAGTATCTGAAATTCTAATATCAATACGTTCATTAATTTAATGAAAATAATAATAAAAATAATATTTTGATATTATTGCAAACGATTAATCCAAATTCATGGAAATCAGATAAATTGTATTGTGCCTAGAAAAAACGATTGTAGTTATTTATAAAAATTTGAGACTGTATCACAAATAATAATTGATAACGATTTTCTACACACAAATTGATTTCCATGTTTTTAATAAATAAATAAATAATTATTTGTTGAACGAGATGAAGAAAAAAGTTATAACTTATAAGGTACAGGGTGACGGTATATATTTCCTACCGAATAATTCCATGAAGCGCAAATGTAAACTGATACCTATAGGTACTTCTGAGCACCAGATTCGTTTCGTAAGTTTCGGTTAAATCTCAGGTTACCTGTAGACTGCTCATTTTCGAAGCTCCCTTGAGGATTTTTCATACACGAAGTAATATACTTGTACAATCAATGGCCTAGACGAGTACAGCTTAAAATTGTGCTCATAACGGTATCAGGCAAAAAAAAAATCATTCAAAATCATTTGGCACGTCGTTGGACGACACCGACGACTATTGTCACTATAATAACAGACGGATAGAGCTGAATTGAATAGTTCGTGTTCCCCTCTTGTACACACGCACAGTAGTAACATTCAATGATTGATAACTGTTAATCGGGCTATAGGTGTGTCGGTACAATAGAGCGACTCGTACTAACGGCAAAGAATTACACACAAAATCCAAACACAATGAATTTCAGTAGATACAATAGTTTGTTCTAGGTATAGTAATCGATATTAAGAATAAAAATGAAACATATTTCTTTATCGTTTATACATATTATATTATGAACGAGTTAAACCTATTTATAACAAAGTTTTAAAAAAGAATACTTTAATTAATTAAAAGTATATATGCCTACCTATGCCTTTTTATGTTGAGAACTAAATAAATATGACTTGAATAATTTTTTCATAAAATAACCACGAAAAGTTAAAAATCTTGTAAAAAACGTACTGTACATTATAATATATTAATATGTGATAGTGTGATACTATATGTGTTATACGTGATATTATATTTCCATAGATTTGCATGGGTTTTATACTTTTAAAGATTGGATAAACAATAACTGATTTCAACATTATAGTTGAGTTATTCGCATGCCTAAAAATATTATGAGATTATATTCCAACAATCTCCGAGTAATTATATTTGAATCTGGTTGGTCTATTTTAAATAAAGAACTTATAATTAATTCCAAAAATCATAAATAATTTTACAGAAACATTGAACTGTTATAGAAGTATCAACAACTATATTCAATGAATTTTTAGTGTATTTTAGTCATTTTTACTTATAATTTGTATCCAACAAATGTAACATAAGCTGTATAAGTTATTGATAGGTTAAGAAGATGGTGAAGGATGCAACCTGAGCTAGCTTTTTTTAAATATAGGTGTCAATAAATAGTCTTTGCCATAATTCATATAAAGCAAAAGTAAAACGCCAGCGATGGATTGTCATCGATGAATTAAATTATTTAAACTATACATGGGTTTAGAGTAATTTTTGGACTGTTTTTCCAATGTAAGAGTGTCTTTTCACGTCCATTGACTAATAGTAGTATAAAATATGTCGAATTATTATAATATACAAGTATGGTCACTACCTTTTATAATTTGTAAAATTGTCTGAGTACAGTAAACTCAGTGTATTAAAGTAACAATTTTCAAGAAAGGAGCTTGTTCTAATTTGAAAAAAAACTCTTCTAAAATATATAAAAAAAAATTATAAATATCTGAAAATATGGTGATTAATTATTTTTAAAAATTCTAAAATCCATTATTGAAGGAAAATAATATGGGAATGAACAATTTATAAATCACCCTCCATATAATATAAAATATAATCAAATATTCATCATATAGGTATATGAATAAATTATTAAGTATCTATAACTTCATTATTGAATATAAAATATGACCAGTAAAATTTTTGAATCTCAATTCGCTCCTACCACGGTGAGTGATAAAGCTTCCCACTGGAATGAGTTGCATAATAGTTTACTAATTTTCTAGTTTAGATACATCATCAATTATATTATATAATATTATATTTAGTTTGTATAACATGAAAAATCACTTACCTCGAGAAAGCTTGAGTTATGATTTTTTCTTTAAGAAGTCAATCTGAGAACCTGGAAAAAAATTGTATTAATATACTAAGTCTTATAGATTTTATTTGCCTATTTGCCTACTATTTTTGATAAAATAATTCAAATGTCTACTTTGTTACAATAAATAAACCTAACTATTTATACATTTTTTTCTATGCTACTAATATTATATGAGTCGATAAGTACATGTTTCTGAAATACATTATTTTAAGACATTTGTTTTAACATGAAGATTCGGTATTTTTGTAATTATAATATTCACACTTAAGGGGCCGTTACAGTTACATTTGTTTTCTCTGTCTTACAAGTGCGTAACATCGCAAATTTTACGATCAGCAAAACACATTTATCTCTGTTAGTTTAAAAATTAGAGCGAATTGACCTCCTATAAAATTTAAAGGTAAGATTATTATCTAGACAATGATATAGGCTTTTTATTATATTTTAATTTTAAAGCGAGTTATGAGTATTTTAAGATGTACAAACAGTTTACAATTTTAAAATACACATAACTCGCTTTAAAATTAAATTATAATAAAAAGCCTATATCATTGTCTAGATAATAATCTTACCTTTAAATTTTATAAGAAGTCAATTAGCTCTAATTTTTAAACTAATGGGAGATAAACGTGTTTTGCTGAGCGTAAAATTTGCTATGTTACGCACTTGTAAGACGGAGACAACAAATGTCACTGTAACGTCCCCTTAAACTAGAAAATCTCTGGTGTAAGTACCATTATAATATATTATCATATTGTAATATTATAGAAAATCTTTATATTTTTTATAGAATAAACAAGTTGATCGATTAAAAATGTTATAGTTTTTATGTTTAACGAGAATAACTATTGAAAACGAAAACCACTACTGCACAATATAAACGGAGCTTAGGATAATATTTTGCAGTGGAAGTAGGTAGTTTTCATTTATAAAAAAAAAATGATATTAAATATTACTTTCAATAGCTATATTATAGTTACTGTGGGTAACCATCGCACACCACGATGCGGTACAGTGTATAATATACCTCCATCCAAGCTCATATAATAATTTATTTATAGTGCAAATACGTAGTTATAATATTATTATTATATCGCTAATTCGCTAACACCATCTTGGCACTCGGAGATGGGAGAGATCACACTCGCACAAGCGCACAAACACGTACGCGAATTCATAATAATATCTACCGCTCTACACTGTTGCTAATTTATCATCGTTCCTGCGGTGTTTGCTATTCTCGCAGATTGCAAGCGTGAGGCGTTTGCATATATATATACCAACTATCACAACTACTATACGTCGTCACCTATATATTATATTACGTGGTGCATAATAATAATGTATGTGACAGTGCCGTCGACAACTTCGCCACTCCCTCGTAACCCCGCGAATCTTAGCTGCTATCAAGCCGTCCACCACGAGTCTCCGATGCGTGAAAACCGGTAAACGGATTACACCTCCTCGTAAGCGCGTGAAAGTGTGAGACGGGACTTCGGGTGACGGGCGGGGAACGCGGTCTTCCAGGAGGGTGCAGATAGTGGTGAAGCCACGCCGCATCTGGTTCGTACATTTAGGGGAGAGCGGCAACCGATCGTTTAATAATGCTCAATATATACATAAATACAGGATGATTCACCAAACACGCTCACTCCCACATTCTCCTTTAATCGCTCTAATTACTTCAAATTCTGATTATTGGAATTTTAAACATACTACTTACTTAAAGACCATATTAATATATTGTTGTTTTCAAATTTTTGGGATTTTTTGTACTAGATACATAACATTACTATAAGGATTGTTTTTTGGCGTTTCTGTGCTTAAGTGAGTGCCTATTTTAAATTATTCATATTATAATTATTAAATAAAAATTATGTACCTAATTAAAAATTAGAACGAGTAGTAATGACAGGTTATTCAGTTATTGCCATGTTTATACTGAGGATGACAGTCCTTGAAAATGGTTTGTAAAAATATAAAATAGATATAGAATATCGGATCTAACATGTATTATACTTGAACCAATTTTAGAGTTATAAATCATCTATATAATTTACAGTAGAAAAGGGGGTTCTCGTTCGAAAAACAGAAGTTCGTATCTCTACAGGACACTCATTGAATGGTACAAAAAATCTCAAGAATTTGAAAATATGGCCTTTAGTAATTATATCTATTTAAAAATCGCAAAAATCAGATTTTAAATAACTATATAATTGAAGATGATAGATGGAGTGGGCACGCTTGGTAAATCACCCTGTAGGTATATTGTATACATGCATATTATTAAACTGTGCGTGTGTGTATAATATCTGAGTTCGACGACGCGCAACAGCAGCAAGGGTGTCGTTTTTGATCGAGGGTAATAATAATTAGCGAAGCAACTAGTGATGCGTGAAACAGCGCTACACTCCGTTCATCGGAATTATACAACCACAGCACCGTCGTCGTCGTCGTCGTCACAGCCCCTGATCACCGCTATACCCGTTTAAATGTTTTATAATAATATTATATAAGTAATAAATAATAACACAATCGCGATGACGTTCGATGACGACTCTACTACGGTGTGTTAATGTTTCATCTTGCGATGTCAGCCATCTTAAAAGTATGTCCACCTAAGTGTTAAAGATGCTTTTAGTCTTTATTTATTATTTTATAATCGGAACAAATACCTATCTTCGGGTCATACGCAAAAATTGAATTGAATATGAAATCGATCGGAATTAAATGTGTTTGTTAATTGATCATTGCTGCTGTTATGGTTGACTGACGTTTACTCGAGTCTTCAAGCATCTGTGCATAGACTCGTTACATTATACCAAACGAAATATTTTTTTTATTTAAAACTGGCGAAGACGATATTGCTACCCAAACTGCAGTAAGAATATATCTGCACGTATAGTTTGAAAGAACTAATCAATTTGTATTTTATATTGTGTAGTGCAACTAAAAATAATTATTATTATTATTAGATGTCATCAATATTGATGATTGTTTTCAAGTGCATTTATGCGTTTCAAATCGTAATACTTTGTATTAGTTCTGTTGTGATTTTACGCGACTCACAAATACTATTATTTAATTAATTAGAACACTGGAATACACCTATTTTTGATTAAATTTAAATTTGAATACCGAGACCTAAATCAAATGATTCAATTCTGAATAGAAATGAATTTAGTTACCTACCATAATAGCCTGTCTGGGTTTATGTATACACTATACTGTATATTACTTATATTAAACATATTATAAATACAAATTAAAAATAACCATTAAAACAACATCTATAGCTATACTAGTTTTCTCTTTATTACATAAAATACATTTTTTAAACTAGAATGTATGACCTGAAATCTCATCACTAATAGTATTATATTCAACCAAATCAAAAAATATTTAAATAAACCTAAAATAGTTTGTTTAATGTTTATGCGAGGTGATATTATTATCATGGATATAATTTTGACACATAATCAATATATTACCCTCGATATTACCTATTTAAAACCAAATCGCATGCTTTCAAAACTACCCCACACATAGATAACTTTTTGTTTTAAACTCAAAAATGACTCATTGTTACAGATTTCTATATCAACGAGTTCATATTACAATATATTAATATATCATTGTTCAGTATAATATATTATATTCGGCCACAAATCAGAATTTGCATACGAAAAAAATCGGTAAACCGTTAATAACAGCTAGTGTGGTAACGTATATATATTTTAATCAAGTGAGTGGTAACAATGATGGAGATTTGTGATGGCGTTAGTACAGGTAACAGAATAATAATATGATACTATACACTGACAAGACGTGACAATGCATGATGGTGGTGGTGAAATGGTGTGTGAAATAATTCTGTGGTATATTATAATGATCTCGACCGATGGAGGTAGTTCACTTAGTTGATTAAACGAATTCGCCTGCAGTATCTCCGACTCTCTTTCTATACCTATAGTGATGTTTTGAATTCACAACAGTCACGAGGGTCCAAAGTATTTTTCACTCGAATAGTTCGGGATCTTCGGAATTCGACTTATTTCAAGACGGTTGAATCGAGGTGGAAAACGCCAGTATATATTTTAATTAGTCGTGTTCATACGATTTATCGCGTGTTACCTACTGTATTATGACAACAAAGAGATTGCAATCGGCCGGAAGGTACTTAGGTGGGGGATGAACAGGTGCACACGGTACACGTCTGCAATAGGGCTATGCAGGAAGATTTGTATATACTTTGATGCCACTGGCACTAATAAATAATAATAAGAATATACGACGGGCTTCGGCGTAGGGCCGTGCTCTTCTTAAGACATTTCCACCGAAATTATGATAATAATATGAAAATGTTTTTTCTCGTATACAATTTTTGCACGTACCTACTGTGCATTATATTATTATGTTTGACGGAGGATAATTGGCCATTGAAATTGAATAAAGAATAGAACAAGGAAAAGTGTAGTAAAAGTTGAGAGTTTCAAAAATAATAACGATGAAAAGCTCAGGATTATTATGAGAATTAATGAGATTTATACATATTATTGTACCTAATCTATTCCACGTTCTAAATTTTGAATTTCTATAGTTTTCTTTTTTTTTTTTAGAGAGTGAAATCTAGATTATAATATAACTAAATTACTATCATGATGTATGGTTTTGATATACCTTAAAATTAAATAATATGTGCATACATTTATATTTGTTTACATTACAATAAAAAAATTAAAAATTAACTCTAATAAATAAATTCAGTTTCAAAGTTGCATTCAACACAATCTAGTCGTAATTTTATTAGCCTCTAATAAGCTGACAATCATATGCAATCATGCTTAAGTTAGGTTAGTTAAACAACATATAAATGGAGAACAATGTGTTTGTTAATTATTAATTAAAAGCCAAGTATAATACTAGGTAGCGTGGAAAATAATTCAATTGTAAAATTGCACTGATAAATTATGTTCCTATTGTAGGTTTTAATTTTAAATCAAAAAGTATAACAAAACAATTCTTTTTCATCAATAATTTTAAAGGAAATTATTAAACATGAATTCAATAATTTTACAGGAATACAAGATGATCAACCAAATAAGAAACAGCTATAAGAAAAAAATTATTAAGTACCTAAGCAAAGATCAAAAGTTAGATAATGTTTTTCATTTATTTTATTTTATTATTATTATTATTATTATTATTACTATTATTATTATAATTATTACACCATTTGTTTTTTAATAAAGTTGAAACAAGAAGTTTTTTACATTTTCTTCAATGTTACATTATAGTAGATTATAATGATATTAACTTTTGTTCAAAGATTTGGTACTTTAAATTTGATAGTTGATATTCAAATACAAAATTAACTGATCTACAAATGTCTATTTAGGTGATTGCTTAAAAACATATTAATAAACTAAGTCTATACATTTTAATGATTTCAAATATAACCCTAAAATGTATACATTGATGCTTTATAAAGCAAAAGTATGTAAAAGTAAAGAAAAAACGTTTAATCGTCTCATTTAAATTGTATTATTATATTAATGTATTATATATTTATATCGTATACCTATGACATGCGAAAATCATATTTTTCAACAAAAAAAATAATAACTACGTCATGTTACGAGGAAAAATGTAATAAACGAAAATTGAGATGCTTATCAGTTACCAATAACACAAAAATAATATATATAAACATAAATTTACATAAATTTCTTTTTAAATTCATTCTTAGAAGAAAAAAACAGCAACAAAAAAATAACGGTAACGTTTTATAATAATGACGCATCATTATCGTTATCCTTCATGAAAATTCGTCTTATGTATTTTATTTTAAGATGCATAGTAATATATAAGAATTTCCATAGACAATTAAAATCACATTATTATATGTCCAAAGTTGACAACAATAACCTACTGTAGTAAATGTTGCGACGATTGCAAAAAAAATCAGAAACTTGTTATTAAAAAAAAATGATATTAATAATAACAATCGCAACCTGTATAAAATAACTTTGTATGCATATTAATCATAATAAGAAAGAGATTAATTTACTGTTGTTCATACTACTACATTTTTCATATATCTGCCCCTGCGAAAGATTTTCAAAGGAACAATAAGTATTACATATAGTTTCAAGCATTCATATTAGGCTGCCATGCCACCGATGTTGTCGAGTAAAACTGAAAAATGGGAATTCATTGGTGAGGCCCATTCATTGGTGACGGCCAAGGTTTTCCATTTCCACGTCACGGTCGTACGCTATGTACTTCTGCTACTGTCATTGGTCGTGTAGAGGTGCAGAGAGAATAAACAACCGTCAACCACACATACCGATACAACAGTACAACACTACATGTGTAATATAGAAAAGGAGAAAAAAGGTTTCAACAATGGATTTCACCGAAAACCCTCGCCACTGGCGTCAAACTAAAATTTAAAAAAAAAAGCATTTCAATGTCATTCGTCCGAGTATGCGTATAGGGGTGATATTGACTGTACTTTTCCCAGTCGACATCGTCCCCGACAATACTACCTACCTACATAATATACCGATATATACTGCGTGGTGAAAATCTGATAGTTGCATATTATTGCTTCTCTCGGTCTACTAAAAGCTACCTCGTGCCATGCGATTTTCCACGTCCTTTCGTGTTCCATTGTCGACCAACCCTTGTACTCGCATACCAGCCCGCGTTGTAAATTTGTAACTGGCATCGTTTAAAATTGCTTAAAAAGGAAATAATGACAGCGGAACGACAAGACGCTCGACGTACCATAGTGAACGCAGTTGGGTGTGATTTTTTTTTAACTGATCCGCAGACCAGAAAACATCCATAACCTCTACATTTTTACCACATAATCACACGCCGTTTATTGACCGGTGCGAGTATTTTTATTTATTTTTTTCCGTCATTTTTATTTATAACTACAGATTTATGCTGAAAATGAATGGGATTTCCAAATGATAAAACTATTTTATAATATTAAAAATTCTTCATTTCTTTTTCTATACTGTCAATCAAATGTGTCGTGAATTACAATATCATAATAATATACATTATTGAAATATTAACTATTGTCCACTGCAGTAAAAAAAGTGAATATTATTTCAGCAAGATTATTATTTCATTCATATCCTAATCAGAAGACGTTAACTCGTTGACTGCCACATTCTCGCTGGCGATCCTAGTCATTTCAGCGCAAGTCAGGCAACACTATTTTTACATAGTTTGTCGTAAATGTTTACATTTATAAAAATAGCTCCAGTTGTTCGATTTTAAACCATATTAATCCAAAAGTTCAAATAAATATATAAGTATATATCAGCTGAGTATAAATATACATTTAGTAAGCATCTATTGACTAGTAAATAAATCTAGTAAAACTAGTAAAACTAGTAAATCTATTGACTTTAAATAAAATATTATTTTTATAATACAATATTAAGCAAAATTATGAGTAATCTATACATATCTTGATAGTTGATACAATATATCATATAGAGATCTCCGTATTTATAAAATAAAACAAAATTAGTGCATATTTATTAATTATATATTAATTAGCCATAAATCAGTATAAAAATATATACAACAAACACATTTAAAAAGTTTAAAATAATTGAAACACTAGGGTAAATTGGTAAGACCATCTCTCTGGAGATCGTTTATAAGCGTGGCGATAGGAAATGGACTGTCAAACGCGTAAAGATTGATCGACGTTTACCTGTCCAAGAGTTTCACATCCTCACTTCCCTGCTCATAGATTTATCGATGAAACATTTGATAACAAATTTCTCAACTTTGGAAAATTTCAATCAAAAGTAGAAAGAAGTAATAAATAATATAGTTTCTCATTGATGTCTCCATTAAAATTTTAATAATTTGAAAATAAGTCTTTAGTTATGAGTCTCTGGGTTATAGTAACACATTTGTGTAAATATTTAAAAAAAAATTGGTTTAATAACATCACAACCATACATCAGTATGCATTAGTATTATTATGCACTTTTATTATCTTAAGATTAAATCTTAAAAGTAGAATCAACCAACTACATTTTCTTAGTACTGTACAAATACTACATTTCTACATCAAATATTATCAAGTATAATCGAGAGTATAATAGTATAAGTATGTATTATATACTTTTCAAGCCACGAGAAAAATTATACAAACAATTATAATCTGAATTATGAATTATGATTAAAAGTAGAATGTTTTGATGAGTAAAATATGATTAAAATTAACAAAATATTGTGGAAACAAAACTTGTATAACAGTCTCTAATGTAATGGAAAAGTTTTTACCTACCTACCTTTAATCAAAGTTAAATTAACAATCTTAAAATGTCTAGCAAATATGAAAAATAGACGTTATTAAACTAACATCTATATTTAAGTAATATGAGTAGCTCGAGGTTTTTAAGTCAAATACAATACATGTATATTGTATACATATACATTTCATTAGCAGAAGATGTAGCAGTATGTTGTACATTTAACTTTAAAGATTATGAATACATCGAATGTATAATTTATTTTAGAATATTTTTACATTTCTTTCACAGTGTATAATTTTCTTTACGTATCG
Organism: Macrosiphum rosae; assembly: GCA_016617965.1. Classification (NCBI taxonomy): domain Eukaryota; kingdom Metazoa; phylum Arthropoda; class Insecta; order Hemiptera; family Aphididae; genus Macrosiphum; species Macrosiphum rosae. The sequence goes on from WHPZ01588085.1 coordinate 31,411, forward strand.
TCGTAATATAAGCAACTTTCAGAGCACTCAAAAAAGTAAAAACAAATTAATTTTACAAGTAATGATCAGTTATTCACTTAAAGTAAGTACACATATTCATAGTTTTAACATTTAACATATTAATATGTTGCTATCTATTTATAATAAATTAATAAACAGTTATTTTTTTTATTAAATTATTATCGATTTTAAGTTTAGCATCATTTAATAGAAAGTGAATAATTAATGCTATTATACAATGTACATGGGTCATTCAATTAGTATGAAACTTAGTATGTTATTATGACATTGTGCATAGTTATATTATAGGTAATACCTAATAATATTGTGACCTATGAATAATGGTATTATTATAACGTATCAAAAGTAAAATATTCGATTTGAGACGCACGGAAATATACATGCAACCCGAATATAAAAGCACAAGAATTATATAAGTGATGGTCGCATAATAAAAATGAATACCTATAATATTATTATGAATAATAATGAAATGTAATATTATTAATATTCTTCATAAGTAAAAATAGTACATGGATCAAAATCAACTTGCCGATGTTAAATTATTTACAACACACCCGATGTCTTTCTAATTTCTATGTGATATAATAATATAATATTATAATAAGACATAAAAACTAATTATTTTGATTTATATTTTATAGGCAAAAAATCTATATTTTGTATAGGTATTAGGTATTTCATAATATCATATAGATAATTAATTATTATTAAACAAATAATATCAATGATTTTAAATTGAATTGTAATAATTGATCAATAATAATAATAATAATAATAAAAAAACGTCAGTTGTTTACTTGGTGGATACATTTAGTTGGTGGTTTTACTTTAAATGTAATACAAACTTCATGTAACGACCCCACACGGCTTAAAACGATTAAAATTTTCAACTTATTAGTTAGGTTTTGCACGGAATTTCTAAGTCCCCATCTTGTTAATGCGGACTTACGGTGAAATCCTTTTCGGTCAGGTAACATCCCAATGGATGGTTTTCGAGGCCCCTAAGTATATCTTTTTTTTTCTTTCTCTTTCTCATTTTTTTTACAACCATTAAAACTCCGACCGTTATTTTTAATAGCCTCTGCCAACACAGTACCTATGGTTGAAGATGCGGACGACCTCGTTATTTTTCGGGTGAACTTTTTAATTAACTCTGGTGCGCACTTTCGCCTTATTTCATAAACATCACCCATTATATAAGCTATCCAGTTTATTGTCTCAAATATAAATAGTAGCCATACTATGTCATGTTCAATGTTGAACTTATTATAAAATCACGAAAAATTTATTTAATTCAGAAATAATGTGAATGAGGACCATGAACAATTCGTCGAATCAATAATCTGTTGTAAAATATTTACATTTTAATTGGCAAAGAGTTGTGTATGTAATAGAAATAAACATAGCATAAAATGAATTCTACAGTAGTATTAACGATAACATGATATTTATTTTTTTGACTTACCATAAATATAAGTTAGGTTGTATATTTATTTATGTGCAACATCGCATTACAGGTAGGTACTACATAACATTTAATTAACTTTTTGAACTAGAAAATTTTAAATAAAACTCATAACTAGTAAGTAGTTGATTTAGGTTATATAAATTGTACTTGAAGTGAAAATATATTAAATTGTTTAAAAAGAAGTACAAATGAAATATATCTTAATATTTTTTTTTAATTTTATTTATAGAATATTTATTTTATTCACCTATAAAATTATATTATATTATAATAATATTATTAGGATGTATAATACGTTATATATTTGTTTTAATAATATTTAATTTTAAATTTATCCTATGTTTAACATAATTTTTATATTTTAGCTTCGTAGTGAAATTATGATAAAAAAACAAACTTAAAAATAGCAACAAAATGAAGTAAATACGTAAATTTTTTTTAAATTTTCCTCTCTTTTAAGTACTATTTAGAAAACTAATCATTTATGTTAATCGGTTTTTAATTGGAACAAAACATGGTCTCAATTATTTGAAGCATTAGAGTGTGAAATAATGTGCATTTTCTGAATATAATAGTAGGTAGTCTTTATGTCGTGCTGAATTACAGTTATTTTGAAGGCCATATACTCAAAATCGTGGCTGTTAAGTTTAATTTTCCAATTAAACTTTTAACAAAACCGATTCGTTAAGCTCCAAGGATGTTGCAAACACGATGAATTCCATTGCATGTCTCATAAAAATAAGAAAAGGGAAGAGTAAAGAAAAATAACAGTTCAGACGGCTACTACTCGGGGTGATATTGTTAAAAGTTACGTTCACATTGGAAAACTTATTTCATCATATAGGGGACGAAAAGTTTGAAGCTTAATGAAAAGTACTTTTACGACAAATTGAAAGTAAAAACAACTATAATTTTAGTTTTTCAACGAGGAAATTCCACGATCATGATAACGATGATTTTGGATGTGTATCAAGAAATACATGTCCCATTAAAATGTACTTATTGTTTTTTTTAAGTATTTTCTTTATTTAAAAAAAATGTCATTAACGTTTCTAATAATAAATAGTTATTGAATGGATGTTTCAATATGCTTTCAATCCTACTCCTACAACAATATACATTTATAATTTTTAAAATGAACTTTATTTGAAATTCCAATTCACTATAATATGAAAAGGGGTCAATTTACTTTCTATTCTTCTTGTGAATTCTACATTAATTACGTTCCCTACTCAATGTCAAAAACAGTGGCTCACAAAATAATTTCCTAGGCCGAACAAAAGCAACCAGCCTTAGCATAATATACGAATTTGTCTCAACTGCAAGCTTATCAATTATATGTATCTCATTAAATTACTTAAGGAAAATGTTAAAGATATACGAAAGAAGAAACATATCGTAATGATAAATGATGAATATGAAGTTAAATTGTATGTATTTGATCGAAACAAATAATATAGTATTTATAATAGTAAGGATTTAAATGTATATAGACATATACCCGGTACCGAGTGTTAATGATAGGTATTTATCGTGAATATAAAGTATAAACACATTTTCAGAAAATGAAATTGTTTTTTATTATTTTGATATTTAATACAAAAAACCTATTATATTATTTGAAAATGTAACATTAATGTATTATCATAAATTATATTAGAATCAGATACATATTTTAATCTACACAAAAGGAACCCATTTACTTTTTTTACAAAATTTACCAGAATAAAAACTTATCTTAATTAATCTTAATTTACTTGGAAATAGACTGAGTTTCGTAACTTAAAAAAAACTCATTACATATTTATCTAGTATTTGAACATACAACCTTTAATTCTTGTGTTTCTCTATATTTATGATTGAATTGAATAAACAAAAATGTTAAAACGTAATATAGTATTATAAATATTATTTATTGATTAATTATTAACCAATTTAATTGAATGATTTATCTATATGCGTATAATTTATTCATATATATTATTAATAGGTGCCTATATATTTCTCAATTCTAAAAATCGAATTAAATAATTTTTATTTTATTTAAATATCGTTAATGATAACAATCGAATCCTATTTTAGTTACTTAATAATAATTATTGTAAAAATGAATAATGTAATTTCTTGTTAGTACAACGTGTGTGCGTGTGTGTGTATTTTAATTAATTAAAAAAAGACTAAATGTGGAATAGATAAAAATAAAAAAATGTTTGAAATATTATGATTGTAGGTTATTGCAGAGAGAGGTGGTTCGGAAAAATATGAATACGTACAAATGATGAATGGGAGCTTGGGCCCAACTGAACGGAACTACCGGGGTTTTTTCAAACAACTCTTTGACAAATGAGATATAAAAAAAATTTGTTTAAAAAATTATGTTTAAATAAAATAACAAAATAGTTTGAAATGAGAACGAAAAAGTATAATGTTTGTACATAAACTTTTGAGTGAGATTATTGATAGGTAATACATTATAATATTTATTACACAATTAAATTAATAAACTAATTTGTTTGGTATCTATATTTACAAACAAGAATAGAGTTATATTTAAAAAAAAAAGATTATATATCATCGTCAACAAAAATGTATAATAATATTATTATACGCATGAACAAATTCACAAACGCGGTGCTTTATTGCCTATATAATTCGCCGTATGACGCCGGTGGGTCTTCTACACATCTAACACTAGAGTCTATTTCAACTAAACGGAAGAAAAATAAAGAAAGGTGCTGTGAAGACACGGGAGTTGAAACTTCATTATTCTTTACGATGTACGTGATACAGATGGATCAACTACTGTTTATTGTTGCAATAATAAAAAAAAGTCATCGGACCTTACTTTTTCGAAAGATAAAGAAAAAACAAATAATTCATAACATTATCTAAGAGTCATTTTGTTCCAGACAATTTTTTTAGTACTTTGAAGTTTTAGTGAACGTTATTTTATGACTGCTGGCGTGAGCTAATAGTATATTTTATTTTCTTATAAAAAAAATACACAGTGTATTTGTCAGAAAACTCAATCTATACCAATGATACCTATTATTAGATTATAAATATTATAATATATAATACTATAGTTATATATTTTATTAAAAATACGTCATTAACAAACCATTTGCCTCAGCGGGTTTTATAGATTACCTATATTATAGTTATAAATATAGCAACTTTTTTACAAAACCCATCATTTTACAATCAGATATTAGGTACACCCAATTTATGGTCTAATATTTGGTAGAATTATTGGTCGTATTTTTGTTTTAACCAATCTGAACATAGACATACTTACTGGGATTAATATGTTAAGGTCTGAATTATTCTATTTAATTGTTATATAGGCCATATCATTTATCGGGCAACAAAAAAGAATATAATTAAGCAAAATAAAGCAGATAAATAAAGTCAATTGCGACATTATTCTATTAACAAGGTGGCAAGAAAACAAAAATACATCGACGACACGGAAAAGTCGCAATGTGACCATGCAAAAATCCTTAAACTTTCTGACGGATGCGATTCGTGCATTTCCCGACTTTTGTTATACACTGTTTTATTATCCATTTTTACAAACTTCTGACATTCACCGGGAAAAAACTTTTAGTCTTATGTTTTCTTAGCGAATGGTTATTTAAATGGGATGTTTTCTTAGCTCTTATTGTAAAAGATCGAGCTAGAAAGAATGGAGAGAAAGAATGAGATTTATGTGTATATTATAAATGAAAATTCTAGTATAAAAGGAAATATGAGAATAAATTATTATCTAAATATTCAACCAACAGCCAACATTACTAGTTTCCTTGTTTTTGAAAACAATCATATGTTCAATAAGCGTCGAATACTATTTTTAATGCAAACGAATGAATTGAAATAATTTTCTAAACGTATTTTCCTTAAAAAATATTATCTTAAAATAGAATGTTCAGATTAAATTAAAAATATAACAATAATTAAATCGTAAAAATAATACATTTGAGAGTAGAGAGTATAAGTTTTGTGAAACTGATGTGATTTAACATCAGAATAACTTTATGTAAAATGTGTACAAATATAAATATAATTTCTAAATCCTACCGTCTCATTGAATAAATAAATTGTATTTAATTGCTATGCATCTACCTAAATTAAAACCGTTGAGTTAATTATTTATTTTCGCTAGTTCCATATTTATTATTAAACATTCTATTTAATCGTTTTACGTTTGCCTACCCTTAATTATGAAACAATCATAAACTAAATGTAGTTGAATAAACTTGAGACTAATTTAAAATGTTAATGAAAATTAAAAACAAACAAAATAATATATTGTTTTTCTTCAACATTCCTACAATAATTAATATTGAGTACATTATATTATGCATGATAATATAATCAAAAATAAGTTTTTTAGCTTTAAATTGGTTGTTTTTAATTTTTATTAATAATGTAGCATAAATCAAACATTTTATAAATCATCTATACAGTCACTAATTTTTTTTCAATATTAAGAGATTTCGATTTATATTGGAATAGTAGAGATTCAAATTTAGAAAATAATTGTGCATTACTAAAGCATCATTATATCTTTGTTTTTAATTGATAATATCAGTCACATTTTTTTGTATTCATTTCAAAAACAAAGTCAACTTTATATGCGATGATCTCCATACACACACGCTTTAGTGCTTTACTATAATATAATTTTGATAAATTATATTTTATTCGAAGTATCATTATCAAACTGATTATATAGGTACGCACCTACTTAGTATAAACACGATTCAAAAAGTTAGATTTGATATTTTGAGCGAGGTTATGTAATTTTATTTTCACTGCAGCGTACGTGGCGTAGAATAATAAGAGATTGCATTCAAAAGCAAGACCCCAGCATTGTATAGTCACAAAAAAAGACTGTGCTGTTGGATACAGATAAACTCAACTAATTTTACACCTCTTACACAAAAATGTTTTTCCCAGCCAGTGTACAATGTACATATACATTACACACATAACGCACTCACACTTGCACCACACACACACCACACACGAGCACCCTCGACGGTACGTGCGTGAAACGCTTGGGGAAACCTGGTCCAATTTTCTGATAACATTCTCACTGATGAAATTTATTGCACGCTCGTGGACAACAAGTGATAACATTCAATTTCCGTGTGTATTTTTGTGATATATTGTGTTTTTAGTGAACAAATTACTTGAAACCCCCTCACATACGGTTAGGCAATATCATATATCATATCCAAATAATATATTAGTACGTAAATAGGTTATCAGTCGGTTCCTGGAGGTACTTGTGGGATGAATTTAAAACCAAAAATATGGCAAACAGAATTGTTATAACATGATAAATTACAATATAATATGTAACTAAATAATTGTTCATTTCAGTGGAATAATACAAGTGAACAATTCATAAAGAAAATCATATTTATCATAACATTATATATCGTGTAAGACACATGGTATCATAAATTCTTATTCGAATAATATTATATAGGTACATTGTGTTCTGAGGGCTGTAATCACGTTCTGGATAATAAAACTTGTTTATTTTATGTTTTTGTTTAAATTTAATTTTCATTGACAATAATTGGTAATTATAAAAACGGATATTTTGCAAAAATATAAACGACAGACCGAAACAATTTTAAACACGCCTATGTATAACTATTTCAATATTTGTTTCATGAAGATGATTGGTGTTTAGTCAAATACAATACCTATACAAAACATAAATATTTTATGAGATGAGATTGCCAATTGCCAAATAGACATTACATCGTAAATTGACTTTTCATTACCCAACACGAATTGAGAGTAAGTTATGCTTTTGTTTTACATTATAAATCAAAATTAAGTTTATTCATAGTCACGGTTTGTTTGGTCAGCACATTGAGATGTATTATCAGTTGAAATAAATATATTATTATATATATGTGGGGTGAAAACCAATAGTATAGTTAAGCCCATTACTCATTCGCTGGGGTGGAGAGACAGTGGGACACGTAATTCATGTTCATTATTGAGTTCGATCGACTGTCATAACAGAATAGTGTAGCACTACAACACCGTTAAATCTAAAATCAGTTTGTTATCTTGCATCTTTGGATCTTACAAATTGCTTTGCTGTATGTTACATTTTTTTCACGCAGTCCATTTGGAAGTTTTTTACGCATTTCCGGCGATTTTTGCCTTCTATTTTTTTTCTACCTCCTGACTCCGAACATACGTGACTGTTTTTAACAAAATGAATGTGAGACCTATTGCAAATCCGTAAACGTTTTCCAACCAGAAAAACACCATGTTAGCTAAATAACTTTCGACCAAACACCGAAATGTTGCTAATAACTATTGACCGACCAAAAAGGGTTTACCCATTACTACTTTGGTGACAACTTTAAATTTATTTTGCATACATTGAACCATACTAAGTAACATATCAAGTGAATATTTTATTTATCAATAGCTGATGATATCACTGCAGTATCTTATTAGAAGTATATTATTAGAATGACGACACGTGCTTTAAGACAGGCTCGCAAAACTAAAAAGTTGAATTAAATAAAAAATGTAATTTTCGAGTGGGAGTGAACGTTAAAATAATTTACAAAACGATTGCTTACTAACAATTATTAATATTTTGTTAAAAACAAGTATAATTTACTTCATAACCAATAAGTTATCAGATTTTTTTTAAACCTTAATAATTACCTAACTTACTTAATTACCCGACTCTCAAGTCTCAAAAATTATTCGCCAAAAGAGTAAGCCCCATAAAACCTCAATCTGTTTAAAATTTAAGTGTAATAAAAAATCTAAAAAAAAAAAGTTATTATGGCAAGACAACATTTTAAGAATACAAATAGGATACAATTTAATTTTTCACATAATATCATGTGAAACATAGCTCATGGACCATGAATGCACTAGTTATACCTACACTGAAGAGTAAAGACCGTCAACTACAACCTGCCAACATTATGAATTATTAAGACCTCTTTACAGGTTTAATAATATATAGATTATAACAATAAATGAAAACAAAAGGTTTGAATTGATATGTAGAATGTATAGTAGGCAATCGTATAAGAAAATAAGGGTTCTGATTTTAATTGTTTTTAATTAACTTGTGAAAATAATGTAATATATCTAGGTATTTACTTTGATGAGGATACGAAATGGAAAACACAAATTAATTTAAATATAAAAGATCAAGAAAGCTTTAATATATATTAAAAGAATTAAATATTATTTTAGATCTATTCACTTTGGGTGGTGTTTATTTTGCTCTGGTACAGTCTGTCTTATCCTACGGTATAGTTGTATGGAGATCGACTTAACATGACCACTATGAAACAATTAAACATTACGTATATGTCATAGAATATTAATTATAATTTCATTAAAAGGCTATGACAGAGTTAATACTTCAAAACTTTTTGACATCCTATTATCCTAAGAATATTTAATATAAAACAATTATCTAAGTACTGTTCATTAATGCAACTACATTCTGATTTGAGTATCCGTGCTTAAGTATTATTCCTAAAAGGAAGAAAGGAGAATTAGTCTTAGGGTTAATAAATGTAATTCTACGACTTATCAAAACTATTATCAATAGAAAGCTATAATAGCAATGGTTAATAAATTAACATAATATATTAAGTTAATAAATAATATGTTATTAAAAAAATGTGTGAAAAAATATATACTCGAGAGAAATAGGTAATCATTAATATCAATAAATTATACTTTATGTCCATGTTCATTATTATTTAAGCACTATTCTATTTTTATTTATTATTGTGCAATAATATTGTAATAATTTTCACTTTTATACATTTTAAAAATGTGTTAATATTTATTCTTGTATAAATAATATCTGAAGTCCCCCTCTCACATCACAAGCTTACTTAAGGAGAGGGGTGATCATACCTTTTAAATTAATTTGTATTTATGTATCCTACCTAAGTTGAGTTGAATAAATTATTATTATTATCATTACATACTTTATATATGTTTAATATATTTCTACTTAAGTATTACAAGCTTAGTATCTATAGTTCTTTACATAATATGCAAAATATATATTATGTCTCAAACATATTTTGGTACTCGAGTTATGATTCAATTTATTTCTATTGACAATATAGTAAGAAATTATACAATTAACAATCAATTTTATTTTATTTAAAATAGTCATAGATTATTTAAAATCAATAGAGTCTACTTAAAACAGTTTAACCTGAACATTTTTAGGGATAGCTTTTTCAATTGTTTTTAGTTGAATAGAAACATATTCAATGAATAAAATATCGATTACTAAGGTACTAGGTATGCCTGTAATAGTATGAGGCAATATATATTAGGAATATCATAATATTAGTATACTAAATATAATAATATACTTTATTTAAGCTTAGCCATAGACTATCTTTTTTTTAACGCTTAGATTTTTAAGATAACATTTGTTTTTTACTATAAATTATAAGTAATCCAGAAGCAAAAATAAATTAACATACTACTAATATTATATTAATAAAGTGTAATAATAATAAAAAAAGGTGCTCTGCTGTACAGTAGGTTACAAGTGGTCACTGTATAATGGATGGTATCAAATTTGAATTCAATGATATAATATAATTGTATAAGAAAAACGATTCTGAGCGGAAACGGTATGTCAGTTTAGGTATAAGACGTATTATATACATATCTCTGGTATTAAAAAAAAAAATTGACCTATAATAAATTCCAAATTAATCATATCACAATATCCATTAGGTACTTATAACGCGTTATACATCTACAACAAACTCTGATACTATCATAGATATATAATAGTGTACTTTAGAAGTTTCAAGTACCCACGAATGATATTATACAATCACAACAAAATAACTAAAATAGTAGTAGGTTTTTTTTTACATAATTTCGTCTAAATTTAAACAGAAAATGACTATACAAATAAACTGTGCTTATGTATTTTTTAGATTTTTTGGTAACATAATTAACTACTTAAGTGGAATCTTGTTTTACATTTTCAATCCTTAGATATAAAGGTTCAACATTTTATAAATTTTTAAGTACAAAATAATTATTCAATTTTAAATTTGATAAATTTTGTCAAAATTCGATCTTTGAATGCTTAAAAAAAATTGTACCTATGTATTTTTAATATTTTTCAACTGATATTGTTACAATATATCAGGAGCCTTGTATTCAATTTTTCACGGTTTTTGGCCCAACAAATAAAATTGTATTCATATTTATAGAAAAAAAAAACTAAAAAATTGAAAACTGAAAATGTCCGTAAACAGCTCAAGAAGTGTCAAAATATTTTCAAAATTTTATGGTGTATAGGAAATTCTAATATAAATATTCAGTGAAATTTTCATGTATCTACAGTCATTCGTTTTTGAATTATAACAAAATAAGGAAATCGCTATATGAGAAATCGAGTGAATATCTAATGTTAAAAAAATTTGAATTTCAAACGCTCATAAAAATTTAATTTGACTTTCTTATAGATATTTTTTTTTTTTTTGATAAAGGTAGATAAACTTATAAGGAATATTGTATTACATTTTAAAATCTTAGATTTAAAAAGCTTTATGAATTTAAAATATGAAAGAATTTATGAATTCTTAACTCAAAATAATTTGCTAATTTTCGTGATTTTTCAATATTTTGCCAATATTTGAACTTTAAATGCTTATAAGTAATCTCTGGTCAGGTGACACTACTGAGGGTCTTCCTATTCGAATATTTTATAATGTTATATAAACTTTGTCATCATACTTACTGATTATTGTAAAATAGATTGTAAATATATGTTTTAAATAAAAAAAAAAAAAAATGCTTATAAAAAACAACTGTGACTAAGGATTTTTAATATTTTTCATCTGTCTTTGAAACAATATACTAGGAGCCTTCTATCAAATTTTCAAGTTTCTTTAACCAACAAATAAAATTGTATTCATATTTTTTTAGTTAGTTACTTTTTAGAAAAAAAACTAAAAAAAATGGAAAATTAAAATGTCCCTAAAAAGCTCAAAATAAATCAAAATATTTTGAAAATGTTATCATGTATAGGAAATTCAAATATGAACAACCAGTGAAAATTTCACGTATCTACGGTCATTTGTTTTAAAGTTACACCAAAAACCAAATTCAATTTTGTGAAAAATCGAAAAAAGTGTAAAAATTCCCGTTTTTCCTTAATTTGTCTTATGTTTTTCTTGGCGCTTTTAAAAATTAATGGGAATTTTAAATTTTGACCTCCCCGACGCCATCAACGATATTCACTTTCCAATCGAACAAGATACTGAATTTGAAAATCGAAGCATTATTTCGACTACTTATCGTGTACACAGACACAAAAATAAAAAATAAAAATAAATAATAAAAAAAAAACACACATCGTTGTAAAATCTATACATTCATCGTTCCACTCAGAATCTAAAATGTATTAGTTTTTAAATTTCTGTTTTAAACATACATAGTATTTATAAGAATCACCATCTACCTTGATGTTTTCAGATGGATGAAAATATTGATCGAACGACGAATAGCCAAAAATGTTTTTCATCACTAATACTTATTAATTTAAGCTCTCGACCAGATATACTTCAATACTTTTACTAAAGTAAATTTGAGAATACCATTACACAACAGTAAAATTATTATTGCTTTTGTTTTATTATTGTCATCATTGTCACCGCGTAAACGGTTGTTTTGCATTTATCCCATCGTTACTGCTACCCCTCGTTTTTTACTAGTTAATTACGAATAACGATAACCGTTTTTTTCCTTGTACGCCTTTCTGTATACTTATCGTTTAATTTATTAAACCGTTTTTCTGTAATATTATCTTCATTACTAGACAACACCTTCATCCATCACCTGACTTAACAGTTTACACCCTAATTAAGTAAGATACGTCATACACACTTGGGAATTCAAGCACACAATTTTTCTTTTATTTAAGTATTACATTTTATAGTAAACATAGTTTAATGATATTTAAAGGTGAAACAAGTTTTAATTTTTAAAAAAAAAAAATAATAAGCTACTGCGCTAATATAATGAACTAGATATAAATTTGAAATCTTTGACAATATTTTATTTCATAACAGTATATAAAATAATAGTAAACATCAGGCCATGTATTCCATAATATACACTATAACGTATACCTATCTACCGTATTTAAATAAATTAAATTAAAAATTAAAAAATAAATTAAATTACCTGATAAACTGTCAATTCTCTGTTTGAAATCTTTTCCCGATGAATCTGAAACAAATCAAGCAAAAGTCTATATTGAAATAAATTGTTAATAATATTATTATATCAATATAATAGGTATGTGTTTGCATGCCCTATAGGCAGTCACTATTTTTAAAGGACATAATACAAACAAAGTCCCAAAATATAATATTTTAGAAAAAAAAAATAACAAATTATGTTGGTACAGTTAATGTTCATGGCTTAGTTATAATATTATTATATGTCATATTATAAAAAGAATCATGAAATTATACCGTTTTCAATAAACCCGTATTTACCTATAGAATTTTTTATTTTTCAACATGTTATCCATATAAAAACCTATTATTTCCCAATAAGGAGTAGTAATAATGATAAATATTTGTATGGGTAGGCATGAAAATTTTGTATTTCTGGAGAGCAAATTTTATCAGCTAACCTTATAAATTTTATAACCTAACCTTCGAACCAAATTCCACACACGCCGAGCTATTATAAATTGTGAGTATGAGGTTAATAATCCGTAGAATACGATATTATTTACATTTACACAATTATTATTAACGAAATCGACGGTAGGAACGGTCTGAATGAGAGGGTAACTATAAGTATATGTCATACATCCATTATGTACAATAGCGCATGTTGCTGTTTGAGAAAGTTAAAAGTTACGAGGAAGCTACCAGATGTAGTTTGTTCTCACGGTACAACATAAGAGGTTTAGAAAAGAAAGAAATAAGATAAAAGTATTTTGTATTATGATCAAAAATTCAAAAAAAAAAATCAAAGGGCTATTTTGAAATTGCTATATGCCAATATAAAAAAAAATATATCTCTTGCGTTTTTAACAATATTTAAACTACCTATATCTAGGTACTGATTAATTTATTTGACAAAATGTTTTTTTTTTTATATTTTGTGTAAAAACATTACGGTTTTTATTCGACTAATCGTTTTAATTCTAATATTTTTTTATCTTATTTTAAAATACAAATCATTTTATAATTCAGAATAATTATTATTTAATCAAATCAATAAATCGTTCATTAACCCCTATAAACGCAGAATATAATATATTTTTTTTATACATGTAATAATTTACTGGTAAGATGTATTTTAACCATTAAAATAAATAATCTTTTAAGGTTTTAGTGGTATATTTATATTATATAATAATACGAAAATAAAATAAAACTGTTAGTCACGCTAGTAGAACCATTCGCATACAAATTATAAATAATACCCCTACAAATGATAACGGATACATACTCTGATGTTTATACAACGAATAAATTTAACTTGAAAGTAAGTACCTAGTCATAATATTATTCAAAACAATTAACAAATTCCACTTATTTTTGTTGTTTATTATTGTTTGTATACATTTTCCTTATTAATGTTTTAAAAATCAAATGTAAGATAAAAATGTATTATATTTTTACTCTCCTAATAATTGTAATTTTACCATGAATTTATCGAAATGTGATAGATCACAATTATAGTTATTACCGTTATAGAATAGTGCTACAAAAAATATAAATTGAAAACATATAACTCAATATCTCCCGTTTTGAAGCAATCCATCAATTGCTATACTATTTTGCACATTGTTTATGTTTGGCAACACAGATTTCATACTATACTACAGACTTCTTTTTCTCTCATTTCCTTTCATTAATATTCTCATATAATGCTTTATTCTAGATTATGCTGAAAGGTACCTTTTGTTTTGAGTTTCCACTCTCCACCTTAGAACTTAGTCCTGTGGGACCTTATTTGTCTTAACAACAAATTGCACCAACACGAATATTTCCCTCAGGAAAACAAAACGATAGATTGTAAAACGTCGCTTCAGGTGATTTCAATCACAATCGTCAAACCTGTACGACAGGTATTATTTTTGTGTGTGTGTGTCTATATATATATATATATAGGTATATATCAAAACAATAGTATCAATGGGCAAGCTATTATTGATTTTATTGTGTAACTATTGTTTTCTATTTTGCTCACTTTGATAAAAACAATATATCTACTCTCGGTAGTCAATATAAATGACATATGAGTCATATGATATGATAAATGACTCCGTTCATTAATATTGATGATTCTATATTTTATTTTTTAAACTGTAATTGTGTAATTGTTTTATTCTGTTCAACTTCTAAATGATTTCTTATACTTCTTAGTTAATAAGTAAAGAAATGGTAGAACAGAAAAAAAATTAAAGAATCAAAATAACAATAAAATGTGTTCTTATTAAAAACAATAAAATATTTAAATTTTATACTATACTTTATATTGAAAGGGTATATTTTATATCTTAAGTGATTTCGGAAAATGCATTTATTACACCCAAAGTATACAATATATAAAACAAAACAAAATACATATTGCACTTTTGTCAAATAAAAAATATGATCAAAAGTTGTATTGAATAGTAAATCAAAGAATATTAGTTTTAAGCTATACATAAAAAGTATTACAAACTATGTTCTAAACTTGTTTTTTGAATTCAGCTTGTAGCTATAATTTATATTTTTATTTATATATATTACATATGTTTTGCAACCACTTAAAAGTCAGATAGGAGATTAACGACAATTTTTATTTTGTAATCATAATAAATAGATCTAAATTATATAAATATTTAAATAAATTAAATAACTCATCTATATGGAATAAATGAATGTTTGATTAAATAATATATAGTAAAATGTAATAGGTACCTATAATATATGATATAATATATGAGATTTATTTTTTTCTATTCAAAACACAACTGATTTAAATCATATAATTATTGCATGCACACATATTATACAATATTATTAATAATTAAGATTTTATTCAAAACTAAATTATATTATGTTAATTATTTTTAATTTGCATGAATACTGCTTGATCAGACATTTCATAAAAAAATATTTGTATAATATAAATATAATAAATGAATCGTTTATTTAAAGGTAAACTTCTTCTTTTAATTAGGCTCGTCCTCCTTTAGCTTACAATTATTTAAGTAAAGTTTAGAGTTTATGCCTAATTATAATAGTATTGTTTTCAATAATATGACAAATTACTATACCATATTGAATGAAGGGTATAGTTGCTAATAAATTATAGAACATCATTGAAAAAGTGTGACAAACTCTCAGCAGTCAGCACAGAAAGTTCTCTTGCTTCATAAGAGCAAAACAAATTATGAAAAATTATAAAAAAAACTAGTTCCATTTTTACTATAGTACCATGGGACGTATTGTATACTTCAAGTTATCATAAAAATAATTTATTTCGATTAGTAAAGATTTTGAAAATATATTGAATAAAGTATAAATCTTTAGTATGTTTAATTTAGATTTATTAATAATTACAATATTACAAAAAGTATACGTACCTACATATATTAAAATTAAAATTTTTATAAATTGGACACCCTCCCTACCAATTATATTATTAAAACAAATCTAATAACAATGTCATTGTGCATTAATTACGTTTTTATATTTATGAAAAAAGCAAATATAGTTATATACTAATAAAATAATCAACATTGAACAATACGTCAATACTTAAACTTTAAAGTATCCCACTCAGTATCTAAAACAATTATCATCATTAGTCAAAATTATAAATTTTATCATAATTCATAGAATCGTAAATTTATAACTCAAACTTAAAACGGTCATAAACAATACTTTCTACCGTCTAACTGATTTTAAGATTTTTAATTCTATAGTCTAAATTATAAATGAACTAGCTTAAATTAAATTTTCAACTTTTGAAGTATTTTAAATTATTTTAATTTCATGATTATAGTACAATAAATATTATTTAACCTAAACCTACACAAAATTTATGTAACAGGTATATTACCAAGAATAATGTTTATATAGTCTTAAATATTATTAATTTTTAAACTATAGTAAAATAGTAATATACATAACCAAAATTAATTTTGTTGAAAACATAAATGTGCTTTAAAGTTTATACTCCACTGTACTGCGGTAGTTTTACAACCATTTTTTTGCAACTATCAGTAAAACTAATGATAATTAAAAATACAATAACGACCAAAATGTACTATTTGTGTTTAGTTAGGTAAATACATAATGTTAAGAAACTATCACAAAAAAGATTAAAACAATTTTTGCAATTAAATTAAAATAAAACGTTTTTATTTGTGCATGTAGAATATTTTTAGATTTTTAATTCCATTTAATGTATACCTAGTATTGTATTATTCAATTATTCCAAAACTTTGTAAAATATAATAATATTATTTTAAATAAAATAAAAACTAAAAACTGCGTTCATATAATAAATCATAAGTCGTAAGTACATATTTATAATGTAAGTTACATTTTTTAGTTTTTTCCTTGAATTCAAAACTGAATGTTCAACTAATTTTTTTTTTTTTTAGAGACGTATAACTTATTTTATTTATTTACTTTTAGTATAATTTTTATATCTACATAGCATTGTTGGGAATTTACTCTATATAAAAGTTGTTCAATTTCAATAAGACTTAGAAAAACACCGAAATTATGTGAAAAAAAAAATTAAATTTTATGCCATTCCTTTAGTAATGATTTTAATAGGTATATACATTTCAACTAAAACGTAATAATTTCTGTGGATTTGAAAATATTTAAAGTTCAGTCCTGCAGGTATCCAAGTTTCTTAATTTCAATTATTTCGATTCCGTATTATATATTTAATATTAAAACTGACAATAAAACAAAGTTCATAAACTGTTCAATTTTTGTCTGGAAGGCTTTTTAATGATTGATTAAATTTGAAAGACTTGCTGAAGAATGAAGATATTTGAATGACAACATTACTAGTCTATATTACATTGGTATGGTAAAATTATTATTCATTCAACCATCGGGGGTTTTGGTCGCGTGAGTATGATACGACCAAATGATACCGGATAATTTGCACCCTGTTCCGACGCCATGAACCTATTGTTAAAGACAACAGGGTTAGAGGAACAAAGTTTTATCATTCGGCCTTTGTGTACGGCGAGCAAAGAGAAATGCTTGAAATTACACCGACATTAGTTCCAGGCAAAACCCCGTGGCCAAATACTATACCCGTAATTTAATGTTCTTCCTTCAAAATACATAGTTTGAAATATTTAAAAGTTCAAGAAGTCACATCATGAGCTATTTTTAAACAAACAAAAAAAAAAACGATAAAATAAATGATTTAATGAAAATTATTGATAATAATATCGTATGTTTATTTAGTTTAATAATATACTTTTTAGTTTAATAGTTATTTAACTTTTAGCTAATAGTAGGTACCTGTAGGTATAAGTATAGAGTACAAAACATAATTATACTAGCCATCTCTTGTAAATAAAAAAACTACGTACAACATTATAATATTACAAAATATTAAAATATCACTTTATAAATTCGGTTTCATATTATCAATTTAATTTTATTAAAAATTGGTTATAAACTCATATATTAAGTTAAAAGTTACAATACCTTAAAATTAATATGTACACGACTTTACTTTAAAAAAAACTAAAATAATACTATTTAAAAAGCGATATTATTTTTTTATGGTTGAGACATAAGATCTAGATAGGTGCCCTCGTTTTTTCACACTCCTTAGTCCCTTACTCCAAAATATAATCTACGTTTTAATACGTGTTTAACTATATATCTGCGTTTTAGATCTTTCACACTTATTATTGATTAAAATTCTATTTTCTACATACATTTTTCCAAAATCATGGATGTATAAGTTTGAATTTACTATATATACAATAAGTAATAAAAGGTTCCCATTTTGCATAGTTTTTAATTTTATTCAGTCTTACATTAAAACATTCAATAAATAATACAAGCATATTCATTATATTGTTTATTAATTGTAGATTGAACCTGTATAATAATAATAATATAGTAATTCTGCTAAAAAGTTTTGCTTTGCTCAAAAATTACAATATAATTGTTTTTAATTTTGTATGCTATTAGTATGATCCCAATTACGAAAAGTAAGATGAACAATTTATTGAAGTTATTCTTATGGAAATTAAATCTCAAAACTCTCAAATTATAAAATAATAATAATTTATTAAGTAGGTACGTAGGTACTTACTATAAGAACCATCACCTAAACAATTAAAAAAAGTGCTTATGAATATAATAGAATATATGAGAAAACAGTATAAGAACTAAACTATACAAATTTAAAATTTCACAATATCAAATAAATAAATTATATAAACAACATATTATAGATATCTACATTTTAATTTTAAGCTGATAGACGTAATTACTATTGATTTATAAATGATGTAGGTAGGTAGTTTTTATTAAACTTATATACCTATCATTATCGTTTAAACCCTCCTAATATGAGTACGTAATCATATTTATACAATTTATAAAATCAAGCATTGTAGTCATAAAATATTTTCCCAGTTTCAAACTAATTTTAATTTTAATGTATATTACAACCATTAACATAATATATACCACGTATCAGTTTAATTAACGACAGTTCAAAACCTTAAATATGTTGAGTTTCAAGTTTGTGATAAAAGCATAAAGTATTTTATAGATTAACAATTACTAATTGTGTTTTCAATATTACATTAAATTTAACTTTGGAAACACGAAAAATATAATTATTACTATTGAAATTGAAGTTACAGAAGAAAAAAAATTGATGAATAAAAAAAAAGTCCGTGTTAATAGTGCATAATATTATATCTAGTAAAACATAAAAGTACCATGTAATAGTTCGATAAAATACGACAAAATAAAATTTAGCTTCAAAATTGTTCACAGTAAAATTCTCAGTGTCTTTCCCCGAAATCGTTCATGATGCGCTAGCAGTATACCAGGATTACTTTTAGTACCACCGTAAAAATGTTCCACTCAATGTTACACAACACCACACGGATAACAATATAGATAAATCAAGATTTACTTTTTGATATTATTGGGTTTATAGTTTATAAGATTAACGTATTTCAGGCATGGCTCACAAGAGCCTTTAATCTACAGAAAATATCAATGCCATAATAATACAAGAAGTTAAATAATTAATACTAACCATAATATTTGATATTTATTATTAAATTAATACGAAGACCATTTTATACATTACAAGCTATAATATTGTATTCGTGCATACCAAAATTTGCAATACCTATATAATATGAATATATTACTAGAAAAAATATTATACATCTCTACATAAGTAATCACTGTATAGGTAATAATTTTTAAGGTATAAGCCTAACCTATGGGTATATAATAACAAAGGTGAGGTATATATTATTATAAATGACGTATATATTATAATCGTCCATACTCACATAATTTTATTATTCTAGCTGACCGTATTCAAACCTTAGAACAATGATACACTTCATTGATTTTAATATGACATACTTCAATAACTTAAAAGGTATCCTTCATAAAAGCTTTATTTGTAGACAACTCATAACCTATGCTTTTGTAGAGTTGTTAGGGACACGCTTGATATTTAACACTCAAGTTTTTAGTGTTCGTCAGCTCTCTTATTAGTACACAAATATACTAAGTCGCATAAAGGTCAAAAAAATGAAACTCATAAGAAAATTACAAGAAATAGTTATAAAAAAATAGTATTAAGTTATTCCATATAAGATCATATTATTATTTATAATAAATTGGTTTTTTAGTTTTTAATTTACATATTTAATCTTTTATACACTAGGTATATAATATATCTAAATATATTCACGTATCTGCTAGTTTTTTTAAAATTAAATTTATAATTATTAAGCTAGTTAATTATTAGCTCATCTATCTACCTATCCTGCATTCTTAAATGTAATGAGTCACAGTCATGTACTCGTGTATCCATTTTTCTACGTTCTTAGTGACTCATTAACAAGATTTCACTGTTTATAGAACATTCTTTGTTAAGATATGACAAGATTTTATTTGAATAGAATATTATGGACTGATTTTTACACCCATGAAATAACTTAACATTAACATCGATGTATCAGCTTAATTTCAGAATCACATTTTTACGAATTTAGACCTCCGGAAGTAATGGTTTTTAGCTCTGGCATATACTATACACGTCCCATATAGCTAGGGGGAATTTGATTTTTCCGGATCCGCCGGAAATTCCGTGCATAAAAAACACCACCCCGGCAGTAATCTCCTGCGTGCACACCGTAACTGCTTGGAAAATTAATGTGACAAAAACTACTAAAGAGTAATGTCAATTTGAAATCTACTAAGTAATTTGTATCAACTCATACAAAATATAAACATATTTGTTTACTTTTTGGAATTAACATTATTTAGTAAATAACTAAATAAAATATACTAAATAGTCTATGTACCATATAGCTACAAGTATTAAACATACTTAAAAGTATTTTTGACACGATAAAACGTGTTGACCCAATTATCTTTTGATGTAATGTAAGTAATCGTTCATAAGCTGTTATACGTAAGGATTCATTTGAGCACAATAGTCTATAGGCTATAACCCTCTGATAAATAGCAAAGGTGGTTAAGTTAAATAATAGGGACACAGCGAGGCTCAGAGAAAAAACTCGTACATATAGTATAGAGTGAAGAGTATGCAATACAAACTCATCGCCTTAACAACGTCGATCAAACGAAGCCTTACTTACGAAGCACGTAGCTTTTGAAAGGGGTCAAGTATCGTTAGAAGAGTTATACACAACTGACGCTCTAAGAATTAATATAAAAAAGAGAAGAGTCCACCACATTTACAAATTATTGTCTTCTATATCCGATATACATCAAAAAGACAAAATAGCTGATATTATCGGTTTTTATTTTCATAGGCATTTAAAATTTTTTTAAAACAAAAAAGAATATATATTATTGTCTTGTTTTTTGTGAAATATTTCTATAATAGTATTATTATTATTATTATTATTCACAATAATCAGATATTATTATGTTGAACATGTCAAAAGAGATGGATAATTAATTTATGACTATATGACGTATATTATTATATAAATAATAATTAAGTATAATTTGAAAGAATCATATGATTTTTCCAATTTTTACAGACTACATGTTATTTATATACTAATCACAAATTTAGTATTTTAAAAATTTGTAATAATACAACAAATAGGTAATTTTAAGACAGACATTTTGAATTTGGTTTAAGACCTACTGAAAATCTTCTATTGACACCGTATTAACACCAACAGGTTCATTAGAATATTTAATCGGACAAAAAAAAACGATAAATGAAATTGTATAATATGTATGAATTGCAGAATGATTTCTAGCGAGGAAATTAATTTAATTTACCGACGACCAACCACGAAGTTTTGATAATTATTGTGTTAAATAAAAAAGTAAAACAGTCATAAACTTGGCAAGAACAATTTCTAGAGTTTATTAAATGTGTACATATTTTGGGTCAGCTGTGTACGTGAAAAAACAGACGAAAATTAATAATAATAAAAGCGACAGAATGATGAATGTCGTTTAGAATGAATGAAAAAAAACATCGTCCCGGTGACCTTAACCATATGATTTCGTTAACATAACGGTATTCGATATTGAAATATTTCAATATAATATATTTATAACAACAATGACAACAATAACAACAACAACCAACCACTGGAACAACAACATAAATGTACATAAAACGTGTAAACGACTTACGTGTAAAACGTGGAAACGTGCCAACACGTGTGTATTCTGCCAGTGCGGAATACGTACGTTGCCGCTGGTGGACGGCCCGTCAAAAGCCCCCTTGGACGCCGAAACCGGCAAAAATTTTGTCCGTCGTCTCGTCGTCGTCGTCGTCGTCCCACGGGGCAAAAGTGTGATAACAATTGTATACGATGATAACGAGTTTTTTTTGAATATTAGTTTTTTCTGTTAATTATAATATTATATGTTTTATTTTATGTCTTAACCGCTCAGAGTACGAACGACTTGTCGTCGTCGCGTGGTCGTCTCATCCGATAACGGTCGATTAATAATATTTCGTCCGACGGGCAACGTGTCGGAGACTATAATATTATATTACGACAATATAATAATATTATGTCACATGTATAAAAATTCATACATACATACTACATACACACACATATATAATATTATATACGTAAACACGTTGCTAAGTATATATAATATATATGTATGTATATATATATATATATGCGTGAGTGTATGTGTGTGTGTGGTTTTTTTTTTTTTTTATTATTTATTTAAGAGTATGTGTAAGTAAATTTTTTTTTTGGACAGAGTGAAAAAGACGTGCAAGTTGTGTGACGCAAGACAAATGCGTGTCGTGGTCTCGTGGTGGACTGACGTCGACAGCAACGGTACCAGTGACCGGCGGCGGTGGTGCGACGACAACGGCGGCGACACCGGCGCTTCGCGTAAATGAGCGCACGCGCGTTTTCGCGTGCTCGTGTGTGCGCGTGTGCGCGTGTTTACGGCGGTGTATTATGTGTATAATAAATGTGCTTGAGCGGGCGCATGCGCGTTTGAGTGCGTGTCGGCGGTCCGCGCGAAATCGGTGCTCGGCGACGGCGTGACGACGCTCGGCGCGATTCCGGCGCGCTACAGTGGCCGGCGCTACGGTGGCGCGACCGCGCGGACGACCAACGAGGCGCTACGAATAACGCTCCGCCGCCGCAGCCGCCGCGGCCGTCTCCACCGCGGTGTCCCTATCGATTCGTACACGTATAATGGTATACGCGCGCGATGCGGCGCCACCTCGGCCGTCGCCACCACCGCCGCCGCCACCGCCACCGACGACGACGACGACGGCCACGGCGGCGGCGGCGGTGGCGGCAGCAGCGACGAACCGCGCGCTCGCCGGACACGCAACACGCACAGGCGCGCGCGCCCTCCGCCGCCGCCGCAGCTATTCCATAAACCATATCGTCTTACCTGCCGCGGCCGCCTTTACCTATCTCCCCCCCCCCACAAACACACACACACACACACAAGACACACACGCCGCAGAATTCCACTTCGTTATAGCGTCCGGCGCCGGGATGCGATGCGGGGGGGTTCTGCCTGTGGATCCGTATTCGGCTATGTTATACCTAAACATAATGATATGCACACGCACTGACCTCGCGACTGTGCGAACTGCTAAATATGTAATATTATTGCGTATACGACGCGCGGCGATATTTTTATGTTTTATTGTTAGTACAACTATCTGTTTGCACCCCCTATACGGTGGTGTTGTGAGCTACGAAAAAAAAATAAACAAACCTCGTCGAGTGATGTATGTCGACATAATATTTTATTATCATACCATCGTGTACTCCGGTAAAATGAAAATATAATAATATATCGTCGCCGACGACGATTAAAGTTTTGTCTTATTTATTTTTTTAGCCGATTTTCGAAAGCTTATTGCGATTTATTTTTCATCACTCCCAATGTCCACGGTTTATTTACGTGTAAAAAAAACATATACAAACACGGTTTTAGATCAACATTTGGACATATTATTTTCATCTATTCGACACACGCGATGTCTTAGACTGATAAAATCTTGTAAATAAAACACGGAACTCGAGTTGACAGTGGTAAAAAAAAAAAGCTTGACACGTCCATAATCAATAACATTTTTTTTATCAAAATCGACAGTTCAAATTATCATTTTGGTGTAAATATTAAATACCGAGCCCCTAGTTTATATAATGTAGGACTGCGAACTATGAACTACAAAATTACAATAAATCAGAACTCATTATTAAAAACCTATAGTCTAAATTATTTAAAAAATAATAAACTTAGATACATCAAACATCAATCAGTCTGTCACTCCGTCCTACGCAGGTGCCATTTCAATTTTTTTCCTAGGGTAAAGGGGCTAGACAAATGTATGCCAAACAGACATATTATAGGTGCAATTTTTCTGTGATGTAGTATGTATTTTAAAATTATAATGTTTTATAAACCCATAACTTCTTACATAAACGCTAAAATATCTTGAAAAAATCCAAATTTGCAACTGATCAGATTTTAGTAATATTGAAAAAAAAATTGTAATATATATGATAAATGATAATTTTCTAAACGATTTTTTTCGTCATGAACATCTTTGGGGGAGGAGCATTAATTATCTAAATTATTTTTTTGGTAATAAGCCTTCTCAGCCACTCTCTCAAATTAAGCCATCCTACCGTAGTCCAAAACAATCATAATATCTAGAAAAAACGAGATTATATAATCAACAGCTTTCAAATAGACTACACTCGCATAACACCTATTAGCCATGGACAATTCCGTAGACAGGAATTTAATATTTAGGCGATGAGGTGGGGAGTAAGTGTAAAAAAAAATATATGTAGTTATAAATGTTTGGAAATACATTTACATATTTTCCATGTTGTACGGGCATTTAACCCCCTACCCCCACGGTATCCGTGACCCTGGCTAAGGAAGATCTATCTCAATGCTCAGCTTCCGTTACATCCATCTCACTATCTGAGTCAAACACATGCTTTTTGAATACCAACATTATACCGAAATTAAGAGTCAAACATAAACTTCCAGTAACTCTTCAAGATATCCCACCATACCTTCAATAAACGTCAATACACTCATCTACAAGCAGTGTTGTGCAAAGATAACCAAAAAATTATCTAGATAAGATAACAGATAATCCATTGAATATTTATCTAGATAAGATAATAGATAATACTTAAAATATTTATCTAGATAATAGATAAAAGATAACCACATTTATCTAGATAAAAAATAGATAATTGAAAAAAACTTACACAATTTAAAGCTTGTATTTGTAAAATGGCAATTTCTTTATAAATAAAATAATATAAAGTTTGTCTCTTTTTTTCAACTATTTGCACTTTTCTCTAATATTTTCTAAGTACATTTAGGATGCAAACTTAGGCTAATAATCACTATAATCGAAGCCTTTGAATTAAAAAAAAAAATAATTTTATTTGTGATTTATTTTACTATTGGAGACACAAAATAAGTAAAATCTGCTTTTTTTTTGTTTATTACTTAATACCTAATTAATTAAATAATTCATAAAAACATAATCACTATATAATAAAAGTTTTTCTTTTTTAAACGTATTTTATTTATAATCAGTTAATAATACCTTATATTAAAATTCAAAATGATAACTAAACAAGAACTGAATAAAAATTATAATGTTAATAATTAACAAAATAATGAACATAATATAGTTATTTGCTTAGAAGATATATATATTTTTTTATAAATATACACTTATATTTTTTTAAATGTATGTATACTTACGCCACAACAGCTAAGGCGTAACTGAAATACTGCACCTACATTTTTTATGATAGAAATGAGAAATCTATAATTATATTATATTTATATAGGCATATTGTATATATATAAAATAATAAAATATATACTACAAAGTATTCGATGTGTAAATATTTACAATTATTATAACTTGAAAATAAAATAAAATAAAAATAGCAAAACAAACTTAGAAAATTGATTTCTCACAAAAAAAATTATCTAGATAATGCACAACACTGTCTACAAGTTTATGAAAGAAACTTATCTCCGTCCAGTAAAAATATTTAATATATATTCTTAAATTATGTAAATAATATTTAATAGTTTAATTGGCTAATCAATGAGAATTTATATCAATGGATTGTAAGATTACGAACTAAATTATAAAATAATATTATATTCAGTTATTGGTATTTAATTAATTTTTTTATAAAACGATTAATAGAAGGTGGTGAAGCCATTTATTTCTAATAGTTTTCGTGGTTTTATTTAATATTGTATAAGAACATTATTTCGGTGATACGTCAGTATATTCTATTTAGATTTCTGGATAAAATATTAGGAAAATAGTTAAAAAATAGTTCCTAACAAATATTCACACCAGAGAAAATTAATACTCTTCAAACTCAAAATATTATAATAAAATTAGGTTTTCATAAACTTACTTCTTTTAAAAGTAAAAAGTACCTACTCAATGTTTATTTACATATTTATTCAAAAATATATACATGAAACATGAATATTAACGTTATTTCGTAACTATAAAATTAAAATCGATAAAACTATTTCTGAAATATTTTTATCAACTAATTTATAGAAATAGTTTATTTTGAAATATTCATAAAAACCTTCTAACGTTCTAATTTATAGTTGATATTATATACGTTAGGATAAACAAAAGCATACAATAATTGTTGGGCGAAAAAAATTTAATATTCTGAAAATTTTTTTTTTTTACTGATAACTGTATAAAAACATCATAAGGCACACTGCAGGTATTTACAGTATATTAATTGTAATGTTTATCCCATAAAAAAAAATCTGACAACAAATGCTTATAAAATATTTATAATTTAAATAGAAGAACACTAAAAGAGTTTGAACAGTAAAAAAACTATTATTAGGAAACAAATTTTTTTTTTCACTTTGTTTTCACTTGAATCTTATAACATTACTTTATAGGCAATGTAAAGTAAAGTACCATCTCATGAAACTTACACCCTTCAGTTTTACAAGAAAATACTGCATTGCTAGACAGTTTGTATATAACAACAGAAAGTTATTTTGTTTATATTATTGAAACGAATTTAATTTAAACTTCAATTGTATGTATACATAGAGAGAAATAGGGTTTGGGACAAAAAAAATCAACCCTATTTATTCGTGGGCGTATTGTTATTTTTGTATTTGTATTCTATTATACATAATATATTCCTATACTCGTCAAAATACACTTTAATGTTTAAAAAATATATATAATGAAGAGTGCGTATATATGGGCCTTGGGGGGTGTCTGATAAATACTAACTAGTTTATTTATTCTTGCGTTATATGTCTATAATGTTTTATTCAAATATTATCAAAAAAACCTGTCTGAGCAAATAATTAATAGCTAATATTCAAAAATAAAATAAATCACAAATAATAAAAATCTATTTGGCATCTATCTATACATGGAATTTAACCTAACCATTTTTAGTGATCCTATATTCTTATACCTATATCATAATTGAGTTATCAATACGTATTAATTAAAGTTATAAGTTAATATACATGTTATACAAAAATATAATATTCACTTACATGTATGTAATAGTTTAAGACATAAAATAACATAATTCAAAATGGCCGTGAGAAAAAACACATAATTTAAGGACAAATATATTTCTCTTCTGTAATTTTAATAATCTAAAAATACTTAAACTGTCAAATATCTATTTTTGTACAAGAATTTATTTTATATTTTTTATTTAATGTTAGCACATGTTATGAATAATTATCATCAACACTTCCCAATACACTAAAGTCATAATAAAATATGCACGATGCACCTATATACTATATTATTATACTAAGTATACAAACATTGTTTACGAAAAATACATCAATAATGTCAACATTATAAAGTACATAATGTAAAGAATGTTACTAAAAGTTAAATCCAAAATGTTATTACAATGATTAAAATAATAATAGTAATCTGACTATTTTTTTGCAACCCCTAATGTTTATTTTAAATTATTTCGTTATCTTTAACTATTATACGCCTATACGTATGACCATAGGTATATGTAACTAGTAACTACCTACCAACTACGCATTATAATATTATTATTACATAATGACACAATGGTGGCGTTCATTGTTCAATATAAAATATATTATCCTACACGGCGTGTATAGTTTAGAACGATATTCTACAAAAACAAACACAAAACCATCTACCAAAGATAGGATTAAAATTTATTTTACAAGTAAACATTTATTTTTGTTTTATTTACCATCCTAAAATTCGTAACATTAATATCGTCCCGTCAAAATGATAATACAACAGAATGGTGAGATGATGAGTCATACGGCAGTTTATAAGTGTACATCTATATTACTCTAGTCTAGATATTCCTGTAAAGCAGGGGTCCTCAACCTTTTTCAAATATTGAGGTACACTTAAAATTTGAAATTTCCGTTGATCGAACCTTATAATATATCAATTTCTTTTATATTTAACCGTGCATATTTGTAAAACTATGTATTCAATACAACCATATCATACCACGTTTGTTTACTATAAATTATAATATACGAGTACCTACATAAATATAATATTATAATTAATTATGACAACCGAATTATTATAACCGACGAATGAAAAATATCTCGGTGGCACTGAGGTATAGGCATGTTTCGAATAGACAGTGATCTAAAAATGTATTATATTTATGAAAATAGTTGGAAATTTATTTCGTCTTGAGACTGCAGAATTAGAAATGGGCCGAAATAAAATAATTTCATATATATTTAAATAATTTTTTAAAAATACCTATAGAGGGAAAATGTCAGTGATTCGTAAAAAATACCATCAGTTGATTACATTTTTATCAATATTGTTTTTTTTTTTATAAAAGTATAATATCTGGGATCTAGATTATGAACGCAATCAACCTATAATGGTATGATAACATTTTATAGCGATCGACCTTTATCCGATTAAATATTTACCGGTCGAACGCGATCGACATTATTCGATTGGTATAACATGGAGGAACCCAGCCTTAGAAGGTAACGCATTGATTATTCGTAAAACCTAACGACTATTATAGCGAGTTAACTAAATGATGTTATTCAATACATTTCCATCGCAGTTAGTTTCGCTAGGTAAGTGTGTTTTTGAAAATAATTATTTTCTATTAGACGAGAGTAGGTACGTAGGTACCAGCTATATAAAGTTTGAAATTTGAATACTAACGAGACGGGCGAGTCACCACCACGCAGTCGTACCACACACCGGGTTTTTTTGTTTTTCAGTTTTTCCATTGTCGCCAACAGGAGAACGGAAAAAATGTGACGCCGACTTATAATATTATTGCGGATAAACCGTCTTTTTTCGTTCGTTCTCAGAAAATACCAACATATTAAACAATTGTGCATAATCCCAGACCGACGAGGTTCGAGGACCAACGGTGTGTCGTCATATAATACTACCCATACCGTTTCGACTATAGTCGGTTATTATGATGTCTGAAAAATACATTTAAGGCTCTGTCGAACAGAACGCGTTAAAGCGGTAAATGGCTCGTCGGCGTGGTGCTTTCACGCGCGTGAATGACGCCGCGTTGTGTTCAATTACAAAATCACCCGACGTGAAAATAACGCTTTCTGTTTGACAGAGCCTCTAAAAATATTGTAGGTACATAGTTGTACATTATTATTCCGTACCTGGTGCGACGACGGACTGCCAGTATGTTCTCGAAGCTACACGATCGAACACTTTACCGAAACACTATACGCGGCGGAAAACACTCGAAACTCGTCGACTCACTGCAGAAAACTTACGCGAAGCTCTCGCTACGGCTGATGGCGACGGACTGAAATGCCTGCCGAATTAGCTGGTAATTGGTATAAGGTATAGTTGTAGGTATCCAAAGCCATTTTGAAGGGCTTCCCGCAACGACCGGACCGGTCGCGCGATTTCCGAAAGCGACTTTTCCATGAAAACCATTTCATGAAATAAACTAACTTTTGTATAATTATTGCAGTAATACGACCGCCACAAAACCCATTGATTTCTACCGCAGTTTATCAGTCATCGTCGTTGATAATAAATACATCGATACGACATGACTACGTCTCATCGGTGAAGAATGAAATTACGCGAACTGAGGCCAAACGAGTAGGTACGCCTATAACGATTATCTGATTGTTCACACAGATGTAATCATACGAATAAAAATGTAAACAAACCGCCTCAATTTCATATCTACGTTGGACCGCAAAACTAACACGTCATAATGAATACGTCATGTCCTATCCACAATTCAGGTCTTTATTGTCCACGGTAAATGGCCGCCCTGAAAAGTTTAAAATTATGGAATTGTCTGGTTGTTGCAGGGAGCCCTTAAATTGTTATTGAGGCAGACGGCTTGATTTGGCGGTCCCGAAAAAATATTGTTAAATCCCGGAAAATCAACCAGCTCAGCCCCCACAGCACGAATACCAACTTGACAAACTATAATCATACTGAAATTAATAATTTTCAATAATTATTGTACTGAAATCATAAATTAAATCTAGGTAAGTCACCTACGTACCTTATATGTATTATATAATATGCACTGTTTAAACGTAAGTGCATATTTCATAATTAATCGGCTGTAACGCAATAAATTACAATAATTTTTATAAATATCACATGCCTATTTCGCCAGTGATAATATTTTACATATTAGATAAGTCAGTAACACGTTTAATTGCAGATTCTATATTATATACGTTCTATACATACTATGTTATACAAAATACCTTTGTAAATGGTTCACTAAATGCCTGTATGGCTGCACGAAATTCCTGTATGGCTGCACGTAATGTATTTTCTACCATAGCTTATGCGAGGCAACAATAGTCAATAAATAATACATTGTGAATATTTTTTTTATTATTATATTAATAGTTTTCAAATAATTAGATGGAGTGTGCACAATCGCACAAAAAAGTGATTTTTACTACCTAGGTAATGAAAAAGAATTTACTTCTCTATTTATTTGAGTGAGAAAAATATAAAGTACCTACCTATATTCATAAAACTGAAATGTGAAATAAAAAATAAATAATTTTAAATAAACATTATTATACTGCAGAGAACAATAATATCAACTTTAAATTGTACTAAACATATTATACATGTCCATTCTCCTTATTCCAAATTTTTATTTATCTTAATATTTTATATTTACGCTCAAATCTAAGGTTTCAAGCTGTAACATAAATCAGTTTTAAGGACTTTTCATATTTTGAACAATTGAAATGGATATTTGCCAAACATTCAACGAATTCTGTTTTTAAAAACGGAAATATTTTAAACTGAGACATCTATTTATATGAGCTACTTCATCTAATTAGGAAACACAGATTTTGATTTGAAGCCAAAATTACAATATTTTAACGGTAATTAATTCTTTTTAAGATCACTAAAACCATTTTAAATGAGTTAACACGTCATTCCGTTTGATTAGATGTGGTACATTTGAAATTTTCATTGACTGTGTGATTTCATACCATACAACATAGACAGTATAATATATATATATATAAGTCATATACCTAAATATTATATTATTTTAAGATGATAAACTACTCATGAGTAATAATAAAATTAAGTTTATTATTATATGATAATATTATATTATGTGGTGCAGGCTGCAGTGCCGCAATTACAATTTCAAGGTGTAAAAATATTTTAGTTTTTTATTTTAACACCACGTGCAATTGCAGGGGTGTGGCTGAGCCCCTAGTGGAAAATTAACCCCCCGAATATTAATCAACATCAAATTTCACACTACGATGCCCGTAGATTAAATTTAGTACCGAATAAAACATAGATGGATAAATGGTGAATATTTCAATTTTATATTTCATACTTCCGGGTTAACGCAACTATACTTTGATTTCCATGCAATGCTCTTCCGGGCTATCGTGACTACCGAGGTATCAAAATATATTCTATATCACGATTAGGTATTATCTATTAAACTGTGTTCTATACTATTCTGTGTTCTCGAGGTCATGCTCACAAGTTAATGAAGGGGGAAGGTGGTAAATCAAAAATATAATTTTGCCAATGACTTAAATTAATAAACAATGATTAGGTAAGTTCGGTAAATTTCTTATTACGCTTTATTAGAAAGTAGAATGTCAACTTAACAGTATTAATCTATTAGGCGTACTATTACAATCAAAAAATCAAAAATTTAAGCAACAAAAGTGATAGTTTAGGTGGGTATAAAGTTGAACGAATGGTTTGATTAATTTTAGTGAAAGAAATTAATGTGCGTCATTATAATACAGTTTAGTATTTAACATGGAATTTAAAAATAAGATATTATGCCAAATATATTATAATTTCGGCCGAGTGTAAATTTATTTTACATGTCAAAAGTTAGTGCCAGTGAAATTTACATGTTTTCACGTGTAAAAAAGTAGTACCGGTACAATTTACATACAAAAGAGGTACAATCGGTGGAATTTATAATCGCCCAAAATACGTATGGTACCTATTGCCTTTCACGGTAACTCGTCGACGCATCGTTCAAAATATTGTCGGTAGGTACCAAAAACTCTGAGGTCAAAATCACGACTGATGCGACGTTTGTTTGCATATTATATAATATTACGATACTCCTTCGAGTACCGATATTTATTTATTTAATTTTGAGCCTTACCGCACCATAGGTTTTGTTAAACAGGCCTGCAGACATATAAACTGACGGTGGTGAATAGGTAATTATTGAAAATCGACTGAAATCAATATTATACCTAATAAATTATTAATATTGTTGTTTGTGACCGGCTCAAAAAGAATATATATAAAAGGATAAATACAATATTACTAATGATAATAACAAGCGGCATAAATTGTTTAAATTGTTCATATTTTTTTTAATCTTTGAAAAATTAAATAATTAAAAAAAAAAAATGTGATTCCACATTTAGTGTCTACTTGATAATCCCTTTTTAATGAGTTATCAACCAACTTTCTAGCTAAGTATCATAGTTAAGGAAAAAAGTTTAAAAAAAAATAGAAATTTTGGGACTGTTCACTCGATTCATGGACACTTCCCCGTCTGCCATTTCCCCGTCAGACATTTCCCCGTAGCCACTTCCCCGTAAGACATTTCCCCGTCCAATACGTTTCCCCGTACGACATTTCCCCGTCCATATTATATTATTTATATATTATAATGAATTTTAAAAAAAGTAATTCATAATTTATTGATCACGTAAATATAACATAATATACATTGTCGAGCTGTAATAGTAATAATAGATATAATGAATTTAAAAAAATATAAAATAATATAATCTATGGATCACGTAAATAGGTATAAGGTATATCATATAATGAATTTAAAAAAA
>WHPZ01588086.1:6766-43846 GCA_016617965.1 Macrosiphum rosae
ACAACTATGTTATTTTGTAATATCAATTCCCATTATATTTCTAATCTTTTTTTCAATAATTCGCCATTTCCTCGAACACTGGTCAAATTTCATAACAATACAAATAGATTTTTTTTATTTTCGTTATAAATTATTAGTTAATGAAATCTAGATACAGTAATGTGTTTTCGGGAAACAAAATGTGCAAGACCGCAAGAGTCTTTCAGTGATGGTCTTGTCTTATTCTTGCAAGCCTAATCTTGGTCTTGGTCTTGCAGCAAGAGTCTTGCGAGACCGCTAGACCAAGACCAATTTTTGATCGTCACTAATGCATACTTTAGAAGATCATAGTTAATAACCTAGCTAACCAAAATTGATCATTTGACTGTCAAAATGTTTAGAAAAAAAGCTCTAGCGGAATCCATATTAAAAAACATAGTGGTTACTATTTGAAAAAATAAAGTTGATTTTATTATTTTTACAACTGTGTGTTTAAAAATGTTGAATATGTTATAAAATAAATTGCCTGTTAAAAATAAAGAAACGATTGTCTTTTTTTGTTTTAACGAAATTCCATATCATCGATCCATACCTAATTGTTAAAAAAAAACAGCATACAATGACATAAGATACACCCTTTATATTTATTTATTTTTGTATAGTAAAAAAATAAAAAATAATATATAGTCGTTAATATGTAATGATACAATTATTTTGAAGTTAAGTTGAAAGGGGGCCCACTAAGTATATGGTGTCCCGGGGCCCAATTGATCCTTAATCCGGGCTTGATCACACTTGTAAGATTTATTCTCCATTCCCCCGCTTTTGTGTCGTCAGTCTACTTTAATTATTAAATAAGTTATTTAACATGTAGGTAACTGTATTTCATACTGCAATTATTTGGTTACTATGCTATTTTGTTTATGATCGATTAGAAATTATTGACTTTAACATAGTTGTTTTCGTATTTTGTCGGTATTTTTTTCCCGTGGCATTAAATAACTAGGTATTGAGAAAATTGAATAATTACCTCTTTTAAGTAGCATCTTGATGTAATTTTCTAAAATATTATATAGTTTATTTTGTTGAAATCAAAGCACTTGTTCTGGTATAAATTTTGTATACAGGATATATATATATAAAAAATATAAACACCATTGTAAAACCATTAGATCCCTCACTTCGATCAGAATCTAAAATGTTTAAAAATAAAATAAATTAAATTTAGAAACTAATATTTTTAAAACAATTTAAATGTTATTTTCAATGTGATATATAAGAATGCTAAACATTTCATTCAATACGCAAAAAAAATTACTTTTTTTTTACTGTTAAGGATACAAATGGGAATTTAATTGTATTTTGAAATTGTGTCGTAGGTAGAACTTCTGTGGTGTTAGGTATTTTAAATAAAGCTGGTAACGTATGCAGAGTTGTTTATGAAAAGATCAGTAACGATTACAGTCGAATGCTACAACTTATATCAAGGAGTGTCTAGGTAGTAGCTTAATTTAAAAAACGTGATAACATGGGACGACGTCTTGGCATAATTCTATAAATAAATGAAACCCTAGTCTAAAGTAAAAGCAAATATTATAAATGTGGGAGAGCGTGCCTTAAAGATTTCTCAGTAGAAGGTGGTACAAAGATCAGATGAAGATGAAGATAATCTGAAAGAAATAATAACCAAAATATTATGGATGGCATATTATACCAGGACAGT
Source organism: Macrosiphum rosae (assembly GCA_016617965.1). NCBI lineage: Eukaryota > Metazoa > Arthropoda > Insecta > Hemiptera > Aphididae > Macrosiphum > Macrosiphum rosae. Next base: position 8,469 of record WHPZ01588086.1, read on the forward strand.
GGATTTCTGCTGTGTATTTCTGGCATGATGTTATTTTGGAGAGATATATTATTTTCAAAGTAAAATACGAGACCAGAATAGCTTACACTACCAATTGCATTTGATTAAGTTGTACAACGTATTATGTAGGTACTAAAATTTATTCCGATCAATGGCGGGTGTACTCAACTTTAAATGAACATTGATTTGTTCATAATCGAGTAAGCGACTGTTAATCGTTCGGAAAATTTAATTGACCTAATAACTGCAGGTGTCGAAACTCAAACGATCTAAAAAACATATGGAAACCAAGGTTACCATTTAAACAAGGGGGACAACCAATTTATAATAATATTAAAATCCCAACTCTAAGAAGATGAGTGTTCAACCGTATACTCAAAATGTATTTGAATCATTCCTCCGAGATGTAAGAAATATAAACATAGGTACATTTGTGTATACTTAATACTTAATACTTATTACCCATATACCTATACACTAAAATAATTAAGAATTATATATTAAGACCTACTATAATTTTCCAATAATTATTTTAATTAATAAGTACCTACATGAAGTTTATAGGTAATTTGGAAACTAATCGTTTGAATTTAAATTTATCAACATTAAAAAATAATAATAATCTGCTTTACAGTAAAAATGGGTGTATTTGTTTTAAAAAAAATAAGTTTTTATCGATGTAGGATCGTCCTTAAATGTCATAAAAAATTGAAAATATCGTATTTACGTAGAGTTAGGGTATGCTATTACTCGGACTATTATTTACTTACTTACTACAAATCAGAACTTGAATAAATCCATCAATGGAAAAAACAGGGGTGAGTAATAATCAATCTCGGTGATAAATACCCGCATAGCTTTATGACTAGCTGTTTTGGTCAAAAATCGAACCTTTTGGTGGAAACTATGAGTTCCCCTCTGCCAAAATTAACCACCCACACATCCATGCATCTGTTCGATCGTCAGCGACCGTATAATATTTTAAACTAATACCGTCATAACATACCAGTTGTATACTGAGTGATCCATTTAACGTAAGACACTCATCTATTTCTTCTATATATATATAAATGAATTGCTGTTCGTTTGTCTCGCTAAAACTCGATAACGACCCGACCGATTTGTCTTAAATTTTTTTTAATGTTTTCGTAATTGCTTGGAGAAGATTGGAACGAAAGAAAATTTTAGGAAAATCCACAGGAAAAGTAGAAAATTTGAATGTCAAAAAATACAATAGTGGTGCCATCTGTCCAGAATAAAATTAACTAAATAATAAAAAATTTAGTTTCAGATTAAAATAATAATAGTGTATTGTATATTGCTAGCTATTGATTATGGGCATGTTGTTTATTTGTATTAATATTTTTTGTCATTATTTAAAAACATCTCTCGATTGATGAGGGTAACATACATTTTTCATGCTCCATTTGTATATTATATAGATGCATTTTTCTGTGTAGATTATACCTTTGGGAGGAAGATAGGCTAATTTAAAAAGTGTTAAATTTTGTTTTTTTTTATTCATCGGATCTTAGTACGATTAGGTTAGGTTAGGATTTTGTATTAATTGATTATATTAATCCACCATAGGTGGAATTAAGCAAAAATGACAAACTTGGGATAACTTTGATACCCTAGAGTTAAATCATAAGCTTACGGATAAACAGCACGGGTCCATGATCTACCGCAGATAGATTGCCTACCTGATAATATACTGCTGCAAATCAGAATTTTTATTCCGGGCAATGGAAAAGTTAAGATACATTTTGAACACCATACACCGAATATTAAATAACGAATTGAACAAAGTTTAAGTCATATATACATTTGGTAAATTTAACGGGTAACGAAGTGCACGGGATCAGCTAGTTTTTAAAAAAAAATTATCAAGCAATTTCTAAAAATAATAATTGTTTACTTTTTTAAAATTTTTTTCATGAAAATATGTGTTTTTAATTCTGTATTCTAAAGCAGTATGATATTTAGAGTACCTACTTCAATAAATATAATTTTGAACTATAGTCTGTTCCACGAGAGATCATGCCGAGAGAAAACAAAAACTCGTTCGGGTCTGCGCATTCCCCTACCAAACGGCGACGGCATGCGTCGATAGCGCCGCCGCTCGACGTCGTTTGTCGTCGCTGTGTCTATCGTCGTCCGTCGACCATCGTCGTTGACCGTCCCTCGTCGGTCGGAATGTAGACGCATAGAATGGATACGACGGCTCAGGCTGACCGCCGCTGTCGACGAGTTTTATTCTACATGCTCAGAACAGGCATGATCTCTCGTGGAACAGAGTATAGTAGTTTATGAATTATATATATATATATATATATATGTATATGTAATATGTATTTTATATAGGTGGTACCTACTCCGCAAAATTAAGTTGGTCCACTAGTATCAATTCATCTATCTACTTATCTGAAAATTTCAAAGGCATTCTGTTTCACAATATGAAATTAAAAACATATATTATGTTGTCATTCAAAATAGAATATAAAACTTGAAAAATGATAACGATAAAAAATATGCAGTTTTTTGGAATAAAGAGTGACCGTATTACTTTAAATGGATCATCCCGGAGTATAATATGTAAATACCGTAATAAGCACACATCGTGATGACACCAGGAAGCGACGGGGATAGCGATTTTAGCCACGATATATGGCAATAATACTCATAATATCGTACACGCGAGTAACACGGTGACCACCGTTTTCGATCAAAATGTTAGTCCACTAGTATCAACATTCATCTAGCTTTCATCTTAAGCTTTAAACACTTAACATAACTAATATTACTACTCTGAAATTGCCATTCTGTATCCCAATATGAAATTAGAAACATATTATGTTTTCATTCAAAATAGAATATAAAAAATAATAAAGATAAAAAAATATTTTTTATCAAAAACTTTAGTGTAGTTTTCTGTATTGAAGTGTGTCAGTATTACGTTAAATGGATCACCCCGGAGTATAATATGTATATACCGTAATAAGCACAGACCGCGACGACACCCGGAAGCGACGGGGTTCGCGATTTTCGCCACGATATATGGCAATAATAATATAATATATCGTACACTGGCGTAACACGATCCGGTGGTGATGGGGTTCGATCATCACACAACAATATAATATGTTTGATAATATGATATATTATATCATATCATATCGTGCGTGTAATGATCACGGCCAGCGATGATGATTAGTGCGAATTAATTCGTCTACTGGTTTTATTTTTTTATAAAAACGAGCGGGGGGTGCGGCGGCTATTATATTTTATTATTATTATTATTATACATGTCGGGCGATGCAGTTTCGCGGTGACAGTTGGCCCGGTGAACATTATTATGCGCTTGTGTGTATATTATTATATTGTGTCGTATATATATGTATATATATATTATATTATATTATATTGAGGGCCCATGGAACGGTATAACGACGACGATGAGACACATGGGCGGCAGCGACGACGGCGACGACGAACCGTAAAATGAGATACTTGTTTACATATTCAATGTGCGTGTGTCCCCTAATATAATATATATGCCTTGTTGAAATACACACCGAGGTCCCTTTTTAGAGAAACATTTCGCGTATATTTATTATCTGCGTACGGGTGTGCGTGTGTATATTATACGCCCGCCGAGCGACATAGGGACGCGACGATATTATTATTATTATTGTGTATGATACGTGATGCGCGCCGCGGCGAAAAGTGCAAATAATGACTAATGAAAAGACCTCGGTGGTGACAACTGCCGCTGTTTAAGTGTTATAATATATTCAATAATATTATATTGTGCATTAGATTATTTGATTTTATATTATCAGTTCCGGAAATCCGTAACAATCGCGGTCGAAACTCGCCGGCGATAGGTACGACTATAGTGGCGAGGCAATCGTTTTCGAGCTGCGGCTCCGTTGAATTTTGGGAATGATGGTGGTAGACTTGTAAATCGTATTGCTTCTAAATTATGAACTCGATAGTTGAGATATCAGGAAATTTTGATATACATCATGTTGTTAGTGAGTGGGTGGGTAGATGGATAAAAAATATATTTGGCTCCTTCGATTAAAATTGTTCACCTCGTCACTGGGGGTACGATAGTAATGATAGTATGACACAAACACTTTATAATATAATATTTAATATGTTTTTTGCAGAAAATATTATGCGATGACACTTTAGGCTCAGTGTATAATTGTAGTAAATCCAAGTAGGTACAGGTATTTATGGTGATTTATGTGTAGGAATTTACATTTTACTTATTACCGAAGAGCGCAATGGCCAACACACAACTTTTAGCCGATTATATATAATATTGTTATGCGGCATAAATAAACATTTGAAAATAATGCTAAGTCTGTATTAAAAATTAAAATAGTTAAAAATCAAGCCCAGGTTTTAGCCAGTAAAAGAAATAAAACATTTTTAATTTTCAATTTACTTTTCTAAGTAATTATTTCCAATTTTATAAATTATAATAACAACTTAATATTAAGTAAGTACCATAGAAAATTATTATTTAGGTAAATACCGTGGACAGCAGTTGTTTTGTTATAAAGTTTCTACCTTCTAGTCGGTAGTTTATAAAATTAAATACTTTTTATACAATAATATTATATTATAGTTGTTGTTATCGCATAGTATTGTCTCTATCAATGACATTATAATACGCATATAATATACTTGTAGGCATGGAGGTTGATAGTGCCACTGACACATTTGTGTTGGATTGGTAACTCACTCAAGTTATGTTTACAACCGAGTAACGATGAACTAATCTACAACGATGTTGTTATGTTGTCAATTAAATTGTCTATACTGAATTCCTTAGTATAATATAGTGAAGATACATTCATGAACAATGACTAGTCTAACGATAATTAACAACGTACTTAAATTAACAGGTATATATTTTATATAATATAACCGAACCAGAATTCGGAAGCAATATTTTAGTCTGTTCTTGTGGGTTTTTATTTTATTTTCTAGAAAAGGATATAAATTATAAAAATAATATGTCTGAAGATTAAAAATCACATTTACACAGTATATTTTGTAGGTAATTTTAAGGGCAACGACGGAAACCTTGTAGTTATTATCATGCATTACAAAGATCCGAAAATGCAGACACCCAACCAAAACTTAAATCTATAAAACCATTGAAGTACCAGTTCGATAGTTTAACAATTATACGGAAAGGTTATTAGAGCAAAAGTATTTAAAAAATAATTATAATTTTATGCTTTGAACCGGACACCAATTCGAGGCGGAACGCTCTTCATATCCCCACACGTACCCATTAACTACCTTTATAAGTATATATAATATGTAGATAAAGTTATGTACCTAAGGATATCTCCTAGACCTACAAAGGTGGAAGGATCATTATCCTTTATACGCGCAATGACGTACAATAATAATAATAATACGTTTCCACTGTCAAGAACAGGCGATTTCTTTATGGATTTCCACTCGCGTGATGGATAATTGTCATTCGAGATTATAGTAAGAATAGTCGCAAAGAAGCGTGTGGGAGTCGGAGTGTATACCTACATCACCGCTGTCGTCTTCGAAACATAAAACGTTTGCGTGTGCTCTTTTTCGACGACGTATAAACTGTAAAATATATTATTTTGTTTTCCAAACAGCTTACAACGACATGATGTCTGATAACAGACAGTTTTTGTCGTTGTTTATTTATTTACATATTATATGTGTATATATATATATACGAGTTAAACTCAACTCAAAATATTTTAAAGCCTAAACAGAAAAACAGAGATTTAGTGAATTTCAAAATTTTTTTTTAAATAAACAAAAATTAATAAGAAAATTATATTTACTGATTTACATAATACTATTATAATAATATAGTAATATTAACAACTCTTATAGGTTATAATAGTAACAATAATAAATCAAATGACGGGTTGGCCAGTTCTATCGTCCTATACAAAAGTTTGTTTTTTAGATAACGTGCAGGACAAGCGTTTGCAAGCTTTTGTTGTTCAGATTTTTGCTAAAAAATTATATTGTATTATAAAAGCTCATAGCATATTATAGTATACCAACACAACAATAAATATTATGTAATATATTACAAAAAAAAAACCAATGAATCCTGCAAGAAAATAAACGTATATGAAGGTGCGCACAGATGGACATAATAATATGTAGGTACCTATATTAATATATTAAATTACCATTTTAAAGCTATTTGCATTTGTGTCTCCATTATTGGTATTGATAAGATATTACAAACACGATTATTATTTTCCTCTTTTGTAGCTAGCTCGTATATTTATGTTAATTAATTGCGTAATAAATCATTGTACCTATCGTTTGTTACAAAATCAATTTTAATATATTATAGTCACTATATAAGTAGTATCTATATTAACTCATTTATTGGACTTTTAAAAACAAATAAAGATAAAGTATTCACGTGACAGACACGTAATTTACAATGGATAGTTACTATTTTATGTTAATTTGTTTTTAGTTTTATTTAAAACATTATATGCACAAGAAAACATAAATTTAGATTATTCAGAAAAAAACATTCAAGCTACTCGAGTCAAATATTAATAATATTTATTTTTATGGCTAAAGTTTTCTGTTTATTTAGTTTATAGCTTATATTAAACATTCTTAACCGAAAGATCATTTACTTTATTTAAGGAAATAAGAGGTATTCGAAAAATGTTTAACTGCTTAGTTACCTACTTGAAAAAAACAGTTTGGTATACCTACTCTGTTGTTATAGTCAACATCAGGTAAGTGGTAACCCTACACAGGCCATACAAAATGATCCTCATGGTTTATTTTCGTTCACGGTATATAGCATTGGCCTTTCTTTTATTTTATTAATTTACCGACTTCTATTTTATTGTGTAGGAAAATTATACTTTATTAAATATGTATAACACGCACGTGGCAACTGAAACCGTAAGTTGACTATCGTAATAGTAATGTTATTGTAATTTCTAATATTATTTTATTAATATGTAATATTAAATAGTACTGTATAATATAATAAGAAATAATATGTTGATATCGTTTAGACTTATTTGCATGTTATTTTATTTGTTTCGTGTTGTTAATTATTCCTTTATAATAAAAAAAACAAAAATATATCATACTTTATATGATACCCACCATGGGTTATGACTGTACCCATATTATAATTTAATTTTTTATAAAAAAAGACAAAACATTGCAGAAATACGCAACAATAGAATATGTAAGAGGGGTGGACTGGCCGAGTGGACTGAGGCGTCAGTTGCGACGCACACCAACGCCGGTTCGAACCCGGCCACGGTCGGCATTTTTCTTCGGGCATTCACGGTGTCCGGAGAGAGAGGCTCCATCCGTCACCCGGGCATGACAGATACCTACGAGTACCCACTTGAAAATTCTGCCAAACACAAAAAATTTCTTCTTCCGACCGTTTCCTATCGTACCAAAAACCCTACATTACCATCATACAGCTAATGGCCTCAGTTGTAGGGCTTAAGACCAATAAAAAAATTAAAAACTATGTAAGATGAATCGGATAAACATGTATATAGATGTTTAATAGATTTTTCTATTCATTAGATTTTAGTATTGGGGTAAATTTCAAATCTCTGGCCATGCTAATATGTTTTCATTATACAGATCATATTATTAAACTTATTTTATAAAAGTCAATGCACTAACCTTTAAGCACATATCATAGTGGTTCATAACATACAATGGGGTTGACAATTAAAATAATCAACATTTAATTTTGAATTAACATATTGTTTTATTATGTTCGTTTATAATATACGCATTTTAACAGATACCTATGAATAAAGTAACTATTTTTGTAAAATATATAACTTATATAATCATTATTTTTGTCATAACTCCTAATACGTCATATACTATATTATTTAAAGAGTGGAAACATAAATTAGATTTTGGCACGGGTATACTGACAAAATAAAACACTTTATAATTCCCGACATATACGCGTATGATGTAAAAAGTAATTAAGTACTATAATTGAAAAATTACTTATTATATAGGTTACCTAACCTAACCTAACCTAACCTAACCTACTTACCATAGAGTTTTCAATTTTTAAAATTATTATTTTATTGCCGTGGCCTTCTTTAAAGTTCGGTAACACTCGGAGGTAAAAAAGATGTCCATTAGATGTCTTACTGCGTAAAACATTTCTGAACAAATAAGTTTTTGTCAATATTAGTTCATTAAAATTTAAAAAAAAATAAGATGATTCACCCCGCTTATCGCGGTCGTTAAAAAATAAATATAAATTAAAAACAAAACTTTATCCATAAAAAAAAAAAACTTATACATTTTTCCTGTGCAGGGGTGAGCATATTATTGTGTAATTCCATGAAGAAATATTCGTGGTTTGTCTCTTTGAATCATTTATTGATTACTGGCGGTACTAATAACGCTGATTAAAAATAAAATTTACTGACCCGTCAAGTAAAATGAATGTCCTGGCCTCCGGGTTAATGATAATTTCAATAACAGTGAATTGGGTTTCGATGGTTAAAGTGTTTATATATAATATATAGGCAGGTACAGTAATCAGTGATTACTGATTACTCATCATTAATCACTAAATGTAGCCCATATATATACTGTGAGTATAAGCATACGGAAGGGGGGTAGGTTATGATATAAATACAAAGCATTAATTATATACACTTCTATAAGCAAACCAAACTGGTATATAGTGGTATCGAACATATTTTGTCGGGTATATTTTTGTGATAGTGGAATAAAATAATTTCGCTGTACACACGAAGTGTAATGTTCAGATTTTCTTATCTGAGTTTCAACAATATGTGTTTCATGATTTTCAGATTGATATTCACGTATTATAATATATTATATTAATATATATGTCGGAACTTTATGAATATGCAAAATATATCATCTTAAAACATATTACTTAACGACTTATAATTTAAACGTATTAATCAATTCGTTTAAGTGAAACATAATAATTATATGATATACTTTGGTGTCAGATTTTAGTACAAATATATGGTCCTATAGTAAGTTTGAGCTACGGAGTCTTAACTTTTATATCATAACAATATATTATATTGCGTGTAGGTAGGCTAATACGATATTATATGGTTCTTGGTCAACTGCAGTTTGTAACAATTATATCCTATTCGCGCGCCCGGATGACCTGAAATCGTATATAGGGTAGTCAAATCAAATTAAAAATGTTTGAACGTATTTAAGTGTATGACATAATGCGATTTTCCAATTTGTTCCAACTAATTGTGATCGATTACTCTATTTCCGTGCAGTAGCCGAATCCTATTATTTCTGATTACACACAATGTATGTTGTGATTTTCAACAGAGTATTAGAGATTTAAGAGTAACGATAATATCGAATTGTGGTCCTCGTGGAATAATGTCATGTCCACAGTCCACCAATGGCGGGGGAGCGATAAATTTGGTTGAGTTTGAATATTTTAGTGGAAACATTTATTAAGGGAATGGGTGATCGATGGTTGTTGTACAACTTATGTTTCAGTGATTGTTGTTGGTTTTTAAATTTTTTTTTAAACAGCGGGATAGATTGTAATAAAAGAGATTTCTCTGATATATATTTGTATATTATTATATTATTATTAATATACATTGTTTTTTTTTTGAGTATTCTGAAATGTGTGATTTAATTCATATAATATTATGTATTTCATATAAAATAAACTTACATTAAAACCACGTAAGATAAAAATAAACAGTACATAACTACAAATGTTTAATAATAATAACTAACAAATTTTTTACATAAATTATTAACGTTAAAATTACTCAACTTTTGTTTCAAGGCACTGTAGTAGCATCATGTATCACTGATTTACAAAGAAAAAATGTTATGTTTCAACACCTAAGAAATCTGTTTTGGACGGTAAATCAACGAAAAGAAAGCTTTGCCTTTTTAAAATAATTCGTATCGAACATTTTATCATCTTAATGATTTGAGTATCATAGTAAGTAAAATTTTTTTTTTTTTTTGATTCATGTGTTTTTTATTCAATCTATTACAGTAAGAATAATAAGAACAATTGATGTTTAGTAAAATAATAAAATAAAAAGACAGGTCGGACGGAGTGCAGAGGCCTCCCAGCGGAGGTACTACGACATGAGTATGATTTCAATTAGGCTAGCAGGTCACGACACCACTGTCTTTTAAGTCTTTTGATTGGGTTACCTGGGATGGGGGATGGAGTAAGTAAAATAAAAAATTTTAAAATTTTACAGTACATAACTACAAATTTTTAATAGGTATATTAACATAAATTATTCAAATTCAAATTACTCAACTTTTGTTTCAAGACACTGTGTTCGGATTAGATAAGTATTTTTTTATCTAGACAAAGATAAAGATAATGCAACTCAAATGTATCTAGATAGATATAAAAGAAAACTTAACTCATATTCATCTAGATAAAGATAAAGATAAATACTTTTTTATCTAGATAAATGGTTTTAAATTTAGGTATATTTTAGTTGGGCACTAGAAACATAATAATAATAATTATATAAATAATAATAATCACATTATTTATAAACCATAAACTTTGTTTGAGAATCTGTATAAATATTTAAAAATGCGTTTGTACAATTTCGCGTTTTTCGTCAATAAAAAATGTATCTAGATGAATTTATTTAGATTAGTAAAAAAATTATCTAAGATGAACAAATAATTATCTATATATTCATCTAGATAAGCCCGAACACTGAGTAGCATGTATCACTGCATATGATTCACAATGATAAAATGTTATGTTTTAACATCTGAAAAATCTGTTTTGGACGGTAAACCAACGAAAAGAAAGCTTTGTCTCTTAAAAATAATTCGTATCGTACATTTTATCATCTTAATGACATGAATGTCATAATTAATAAAATAAAAAAAGATTAATGCAAACAGAGACTTTACTGTAGTAATGCTGTAGTACCTATGTCTATATAGAGTACAGAATAGTATTATATTTTCAATTCGACACAGTTATTTTCGTGTAGTATTTGTTGAAGTTAAATAAGAATCAAATATTTGTTAAAGGTGGGTTAAGCCCAAAAAGTTAAACTTTAGGTACCTACCAGCACTTAGCAGCGTTATTCATACATTAACCAAGTACCTACTTGAACTCGGTATTAAATTAACTAATTGATTAAATTTATATTCAATGTTTTTACTTATAAATTTTTATTCATAAATGATTCATAATAAATTGGTCTTGATGTATTATCATTTTATAGCTGGAAATCGTTGTAAATAATATCGTATAATCGTCATATTATGTTGTTATATCATTATGATAATATAGTTTGAAACTCCAACAAGGCGTTATTAGACACAGTTGTTGATGACGGGTTGTCAGTTGTCAATTGTCGACGGTTCGTGTATAAGTAATCACTAAATGAGTCAGTGACTTTTGAATTTTTTCTCAAGTCCCATGAAATTCTAACCTAGCCCTTGTCCGAAGTACGTTTAGGTATTTATGGGTTCTATATAAATATATAATTTTTATGTGTCGGTATGAATTTGATATTTTGTTCCTTTACAGTTTACGTCATTCGTTCACGTTTTAATGTCTTTTTTATGTTCATAAGAGCATTTTATGACAATTTTTAGGGCATTTTTTTTCTTTAAATTTTAGATTTTGTAGATTTTCACGTTTTTATTTTTATCGGCTTTAGTATGCTGGCCATTTATATTATTCGTTTTATTATCTTATATACGCCTTATATTGCAGTATTTCTAGACAATAGCTTTTACATTAACTTGTATAATTCCGGAGTAATAAAAATGTTTTTGGCTAAACGAGATTTTTGTGATCATAAAATTTTTAATTTTTATTACCATGCCCCGAAAATTGAATACAATAAGGTACAGCAAGATAATACGATTTATTTTTAGCCTTTATTCTAATATAACATAACACTATATTAATCCAAGCTATTGCAGAATGCAATAGCAGGGTGCTATAATAACGGCTGAACAGAATTTTTTACTATTGGATTATACCTTATAATACGATTCCTGGCGACGTTCGTATAATATTATTAAACATTAATATATTATGAATATTTTTGCTCACTAATATTATCAAACTATACGTGCACGTTTTGCGTACAACGTTTTTAGATGATTTCATAGACATTTCTATGCTACTGTATAATATTATTTACAGCGTAATAAGGGATTTATAATCTGAGACAAATATTATTTATTTTTCAAATTGTATTCATCCAATAATTAATAACGCATTATTTGCTCATATTATTTTATTGGATACTAATAATCAGAAAAATTTGTACCCGATGCCCAGTTCCTCCATTCCCCACCTAGTTTGAAAAATTTTAACGTAATAAATTATTATTATTTTTTTTTAATAAAAGTACATTCAATAATACATGTCACTGTAATTTATATATTATATATTATATAATAATATATGGTAATTCACTGAGCATGCTAATTCCCTCTTTATTAAAATGTATATTTTTCATTTATTGAAATTCGGATTTTTTTAAATTTTGTTGTATACGAACAAATACTAAGATTTTTTATAATATTAAAAGAGTTCCTTGTAGATTAATAAATAAATATCCTGTGACCTTTGATGATATAAACCTATATTATCTTAATCGTATAAAAAGATTAATACTAAACAAAGAGTATAACTAAACTAAATTAGATTACCGACTTACATCTATTTTATATTGTAGGACCTACAATGCAGGTTTATATACTATATTATGTATCTAACCATTATTATAAGGATATTTGTAATTAGTTCATACATTTTAACGACTAAAACAGTAACAAAACTAAACTATATTTTAGAATTTAATTTTTTTTACCTAGATTAACTATTTCCAAAATATTATCTGATAGAACAAATATATGAAAATATAGTCATTTAAAAAAAGAAGTTTTAATTCGTATATGACACTTATTAAATGGTATAATATTATRATTTATTAAATAGTTTTTAATGTATGGTTTCATTGCAACTATCCTTATCTYATAAGAGTTTATTAATTTGATAATTAAACAAGTGGACTGTTATATTTTTTCGGCTTTTTCAGAAGACTATTAAAATTATTTGAATGCTCAGGTCCATATTTAAGGGGTGGTTCGGGATGCCAATTACAGCCCACTCTAGCTTGTGTTAGGCGGCCACAATGTGTTTACAGCGATTATAAAAAGTAAAATGATGTTTTCAAATACGCAATGGTAAATTATGAATTAATTAATAATAAACATTCAAACAAATTGAATAATAACTAATATTGGTTATTGCCAATCAACGAATGCTGATCATTTTTTTGGCAAATAAAAAACTTAGTTTTTAATTGATCTCGTTTTGTTTAAATTGGATACCACAAATCAATATTACTAGCTTGTGGTTTGTCTCTTGTACTAAAAATTATGATTAATACGCTTTATAAATGTAAACTTTTTGCTCCTGAGCGGAGCCAGGGATCTAGTGGTTTTACAATTGTATTTATTTTTCATTTTATTTTATTTTACTATTTTAGATTCTGAGTGAAACCATAAATGTATTGATTTTACAATGATTTGTTTTTTTTTAAATTTTGTGTCTGTCATAACGGTTTGGGGCAGTAAAACTGCTTCGATTTTCTTCAACAGTATCTTGTTCAATGAGAAAGTGAATCTAGTTGGTGCATTCGGAAGGTCAAATTTTAAAATTTCCCATAGTTTTACAAGCACCGGTAAAAACAACATAAAAATTAAGAAAAAACGGAAATTTTTACGCAAAAGTTAAGTTATATAAAAAAAAAAATATATAATCCCTATCATACTACTTGTTGTTTTTCTAAATATTGTAAAAAAAAAAAAAAATAAGTCCACATGTAAGTTAATAACACGTATGATAGTTATAAAGTGTAATGAACCTAATAGTAATATAGTGTAGATATATTATACATACACAACATGTATCAACCAAATGTATGGATTATACCAAAATTTTAGTAAATTCAAGATATAGTGTTTGGAGAATAGTAGACTGTATAGGAAACAAACTTATTCTACTTAGAAGCCTGGTAAAAAATCAATGAACACGTTGCTGTTACATTTGATTGCCGGATTGATGGCCTACTATTTAGAATAATACAAAATATTGATATGTTATAGGGGGACACAATAGGTGCTGGCCAGCTGATGGGTGAAAAATAATACTATTGGGTTTTAACAAGAACACAATAATAACCAAACAATGTAATACTACATAATAATTGACAATAAATGAAATAATAAATCATAAAAACCAGGTAATCCGTGGTCAGGCGGTGAGGTGGTACTGTGTGGAGGGTGGTCGCTGCAAAAACTGAAGGTGGTAAATACAATCAACAGTAGTTGGCGTAGTTGGCGTTTTTAACGGTACACAATGATGGTATAAATAAAAGGGTGTTGGCGGTAAACAAAAAGGAATAAAACACAGGTTCGTCTGTTATTACGACGTTCGAACTACAGCGCGCAAAATGTCCAGCACCTCTGCAAACACAATCCCAGCGATAAGGAATGGCGGGAGATGATTAGAGGTGTACGGTGTACATACCAACGACGAAAAACGGCGATTACAGAATAATTGTCCCAAAATGCCCGCCTGAAGGACATCTGGCCTTCATATGTCTAGTGGTAATAGACACAACTTTGAGGCTGAACATTTGTAGAGTTTGCCGTCTGCATCACGAACTGTGGCAACAAGTACCACGTTATCTTCACCCGGGTGAACTTCCACGACACGTGAAGTTTTCCAGGTGAGAGGGGGGGTTGATTCTTTTACCATGACAAGATCCCCAATAAGGAGATTGCATTCGTCCTTGTGCCATTTGGATCTTACTTGTAATGTATGTAGGTAATCTTTCTGTCAACGTTCCCAGAAGTGCAGTTGTAGTCGTTGGACCAAAGCCCATCGCTGGTGAAGTCTGAGTCTTGGAGCGATAACTGTAGTGGTGGGTGCAGAAAACGTTCCCAAAGTCTCATAGTTAAAAAAATGTCCAGCGGTCAGAGGTTTTGGATCGTTCGGATCCGAGGACATGGCTCCTAGAGGACAAACGTTAAGGGTGGCCTCTACTCGATGAAAAATGGTATTTAATTCTTCGTAGGTGAGTATTTGATCGTTTTCGCTGATTTGACAGCTGCTTCCCAAAGTCCGCCCATGTATTGAGCGGCGGGTGGATTTAAGTGCCACTGGATTTGGCGTTTATTCAGATTTGTTGCTGTGATTGGTGAATCAATAAGGTCTTGCACTTCCTTCAAGTAGCGTTTTGCAACAAAATTTGTTCCGCAATCACTGTAAAGGTCAGTACATCTTCCACAACGACTAACAAGTCGGTCAATGGCCGCGAGGAAGAGAGCCGTTGACAAATCACTGACTAGTTCCAGATGGACTGCTAGAGTTGCCATACATACAAAAATACATAAATACCCTTCAGTCGTCTGAATAAGTCTTAGAAGAGCGGCTTTTAAAAAGAAAGGTCCGGCGAAATCAACACTCACGTGAGAGAATGGTTTTGTATCGACTAGTCTTGGCTTCGGTAAGTCTCCCATACTAGGCTGCAAGGGTTTAGGACTGGCTTTGAAACAAGATACGCATTGGCGGAGGCGTTTGCGAATGACACTTCAGGCAGAAATTATCCAATATTCTTGTTGAAGAATATTTTGAGTTGTTTGAGGTAATGGGTGACAATGATGATGGTGAACAAAATCGATTAATAATATCGTCAACTGGGAGTTCTTCGGTAATAAGATAGGATGACGATTTTTGAATCGCGAAGCCTCCCGCCCACCCTGAGGAGATCACCTACAATGTCTATAAATGCTTTCGATACTCAGAGTTTTGTTGAACAGTTCCAACCTGAGGTGAGAAGTTTCCGATCCTCTGCGAAGTGTACATGTTGTACCCATCGTAACAAAGAAAGTAACGCTTCATTTTTCTCTTTTACTCCCGGTGGTTTCCTTTCATCAAAGACCATTGGTTGGTGGGCTAAACGTCTCTGAAGTCTCAGCCAATATGCAGTGAAACGGAGGACTTTAGGTAGTTCAGCTGGGCGCTCCGGAGCAGCCTTGGCCACCCGCCGGGCACGGCGGTCATGACAGACATTCTGTGCGGCCCAATCTTCGAGGACCTCCCCGCGAACCACCAGGAGAAGGCGGTAATCCTATGCAACGCGGGAGGAACGTTCAGGCTCTTCTACCAAAATGGTAGAAGACATCCTGACGTTGAAGGAAATCGAGGAGAGGGCTCGTCAGGCCGCAGACGCTGCAAATGACGGATGATCCCCAAAACGGGAACACGAGAGCGGCGGACTCCGGCCGGAATAGTAGGCACATAGTAGGAATCCCAGGTTGTCGGTCTTGAAGAGGATATCACGCACGAGATGTCTAGGACGGCGGGCCAGGCCAGCCCGAGAAGACACCTCAATGCAAAAATTTAAAAACTAATGGACATGAGAGGGGATAAAGCGGAGTCTGTCCCGGTTATTCTAATTGCGGCTTCGGCCACTGTATATATCACTGTGAGGCATAATGGGGTCTTGGTACACACATACACACCAGTACTCACTGAGGCAAGTGTACCAATCCCCATGCGAGCCCAATCTCAAATATGTATCTTAAATAAACGATGCTGCATGAGGGTTAAGCAATGTGCAAACAGTACGGCCCTCGTGTAGTGCTTATACATGAAAAAAAAAAAAAGGTAGTTCAGCCAGTAATACAAAGGCTTTTCTTCAACTTGGTGTTTGCCCGGGTCGAGAGTGTTGAAGATAGTTACTTGCGGCCATATTTCCGAAGGTTGAGTAAGAAATAGAGGGCCGGTCCATCAGATAGGGTGATCAATTCTTTCGGAGTTAAGCCACAAGTGGCACAGTTTGCTAGATTTTGTGCAGTGGGCATATGTCTACATATGTCAGACGAGGTCATATGCTGAATTTGAGCAACGCGATTTGCCACAAACGTTTTCTTCTTCCATACTTCCAACTATGAAAATGAAATGGTTACAAAGCGTTTAAAATGTAATGTATTAATTCAAATTAAACAAATAATTAAAATATATTATTTAACGCAGCTATTCGAGCTGTGAACTCGTGTAAAAATACTGAAATACAAAAATAATATGCGGCCCCATTATTTATTTTAATTATAATTTATTGCATAATTATATTATTTAATAGTCATTATTCATAATAATAAAACAATGAATTTATAAAAATTCTATTTTTTACAAAAGATTAGACCAGCCGGCCATTAGAATCTTAAATTACCAATTTTTGAGACCTATAACCTGAAGAAGTACTCTATAATAGTCTGTCTCTCGAAGATATTGAACTAACTTCCTCTCTTCCCCAAAAAAGACCGCAACCTCTTACGAAGCCAGTATAGGCGTGTCCTATCCAGTCTTTTATTATCTATGAATATAACTGTATAATAAAATTTAAGAAAAAAAATTGTAATTATTGTAATTTGTAACTAATGGCCATTGTTACTGATGTTAATTAAGAACAATAAAAAATAAATAAAAATACTATATGTACATAATTAAGCCGCGTACACACTTGTAACATTTTCTGTTACGCCGTAACGCCGTAACACCGTTCTACCAGTTGTCGGTAAATTTGGCAGCACCAAAGGATGTTACGCGCAAATGTTACAAGTGTGTACACGGCTTTAAATATTGATATTTTTATTATGTCTTATGTAGTCTTATTATATGTAATTGTAATTTATAAAAGTAGATATAGGAGGTACCTACATATTATACCTATCCGTGTATTTTGAGGTATGGCAACTAAAACTTATTTTGGATCAACGGTAGGTATATTACGGTAAGTATATTACTCAGAAATAAGCTATAATTTTTATAATACCTAATAATTATTAAATAATAAATATTAAATGGAACTTGCGTCACATGATATAACTTACTATGTGTATAAAAGGGCATCATTTAATTGGCGAGATCATAATTACCTACTACAATAATTGTAATTTGAGATATTTTTCACCGCATAAAATTGGTAAAATATTAAAAAAATGTGATATAATTATAATAAATTTTATTTATACCCTACTTTGTGTATAAATGGCAATATACAAATAAGGTATATTATAATATTCATTCTTCAATTAGTTATGTTATTTATTATATATGTTATTAATTATTCACGTTTTATGTGCTATAGTTGATTTGAGATCGGTAAATTTATCCTTTAAATTCCAACAATTTAAATTTAAATTGTGGCGAAGATTACCAAAATTAATATTTACATGTGATGTCATATTTAAAAAAATAAATATATTTTGATGTAAATGCACCTGCAGTTGGTGATGCAAATTATGAGGAAGTACATTATTTGGTATAAAAGACAATCTCTCATTAGGTTGTATGACTCTGTAGTCTGTACCACTCAACCGGGCTGAATAATTTCACCCCGTTCGTAAAGTAAATTGGCATTAAACTAAGGCGTGTGGCGTGGATAATATACTATAATATTATTACAGTTTATTATGATAATACAGAAATTCCGTCAAATATGTTATTATTATGACGTTCTGAACCCGATAACTGATGGAAAACACGGTCTGCTAGAATGAAATAATTGTTTACGATACTCAAACATATGGAGTTCTATGGACTTCGTTCGCCGTACACTAAACTCCCGTAAATCGTAATATTGGGCCTAAAAGTTATTTATAGTGGACGGATTTATGTATAAATACATATTTTTATTAGATAAACACGGTTTTCTGTTACATATCTATTTAGTTATAAGTACAATATTATTCTGACACTTGGGAAATCTTTTACCATACATTTTAGAACATGATAATAGTTATTATGATATAATATGTTCGTGCGGTGTGTCTAAGAATACAAATTATTTGATTTATTTGATGTTGGTGTGGCAAATTGTATCATATAATTTTAATATTAAGTCAAAATAACTCGTGTTAAAATTATTTGGTTTTACGTAATGGTATTTTACATGATCAATATTATTTTGGTCCTTATATTATACTTTATTATTATAATAACATAGTACCGACGCATAAATGATATTTTTGATTCTTGTTTTGATATACAGTCTATACTGTACACTGTATATAGATCTGTATGATATTATGGTAGGTACTGTTTTCACGATAATTTAGAACAGTGACTTTGATCGTAATTTATATTCCATCATAGAGTCATAAGCATAATTGTTTTAATTATGAATGATTTATTACTAACTCAAGTTGTACATGAATACCATATATATATATATATATATATATAGGTACAGTTGCAATACATTAATTTCTGATCCCTCTGCAGTAGGATATAATAAAAATACGGCAAAATAGTGTTTGACAAACGGAAAATAAAATTGTATACAAAATGCTTAAAAACAATTAACTCATATTTAAGCTCACACATTTTGACGTCGAGAACGAGAAGATAAAGTTCATTAAAGGGTCGCTTGTTGAAATAGCGAGAGCATCAAAATGGTTTATTAAATCCGACCAGGTAAAGTTCAATTAGTCGTTAAATATTCATGGAAGTTGACAGACAACGGAACATTCATTAGACCGAAGACCCAGTGGGCGAGGAGTGTGGCGGGGCAATATAGGCCGAAGGATGAAGAGTAGGAGGTAGAGAATGAGATAGGATGATAGGAACGAGGGAGAAATTTGGGGAGTGAAGGACAGAGTGTGGTGGGGTGTGCGAGAGAGTGATAGAGTACCCAGGGACAGGGTGAGTGAGAGAGACGGGTGACTGACTTGAGAACTTTGGTCCTTTGCCCTACTGTATTTCGTACAAAATTACTCAAGTTATAAACGAGTCCTTATTATCATATCAAAAGGTTTCTGTGTGCACGTTGTCAATCGACTTGACGCCAATGTCGTCGAACGCGAACGGTTGTTTACATTCGGTCAAAGATTGGTGGATTATCATCCGTTAGTTTACTTTTTTTGTTTTTTTTTTTTTTTTTTTGTCAACGAAATCTTAATGAAAATGGTTGATTTACATATTGCAGTTGGTACCTATTCATATTCATATAAACACAGTTGTTTCGGATTGTAGGTCTACGCGCGTTTACAACACTGCAAAGAATTATAACAATAATCAAACGTTGGCTGAAATCAGTCGTGGGAGAACTTGATAAAATGAAAGGACCATAATATAGCTTATCAGATCTATTAAGCCAGCCTAAAAAAATAGAATAATAGTTTTTCATATTTTTCTTTGAATATTGATAATAGAAAAAGTAATTAAAATATTTTCAAAAGGGGGACTTCTGTCATATCGTACAAAAAGTTTATTGCATGATAAAGCTGTGATAACCTAGGTAGTGAGGTTTTAATTTTGAAAATAGTTTTGATTAATAAACACGTTTTCTAGGTAGGTAGATAATATGAGATTTAAACATAATAATAGCTACTAAAATACTAAAAGAACAAAAAAATTTTAACATGGATATGGTAATTATATTATTGTAATATAAATGTAGGTACAATAACCTTTAACTCGTGCATGCTTAAGAATTTTCATTATATAATAATATCTAGCATGAAATATCCCAGACCTGATAACAATAATTGTGGATAAGATACCTAACAATTTCCAAAAAAAAAAAAAGTAAAACTGTGGAATAAAACTATTGTCAAGAAAGAAAATAATGAAATATTGAAAATAAATTTGTTTTTTTTTTCTATATATTTTTATTGATTTGAACCACATTTAATCCCATCACTTTTGGTTCCGTGAATTAATTATAATATTTTTATTATTTTTTAACCATGTATAGGTAATAATTAATTTTAAAATAGTTATTATTTACAAAATAGAATTATGTAATTTAGACATTTTACATTTTGAGTGGAACGAAGAAATTAATTGGTTCTGATGATTTTTTTTAAAAGCGTTTAAAGTTTACTAAGTTGATGAAATTTGTCAAAATAATGAAAATAATTAAATTATTTCTTGTTAAAAATGTATATAATTTTTAATTTAAACAGGTACCTACCTAATAATTGAAAATGTAATAGAAGATCCCTCATTAGTTTTTTTTAAGTGGAATTAACAAAAAAAGTTTACCGTAAAACCACTGACACCATAATAACTAAAGACTTAACTACCTGGTATGCAGATACCTGGTTTTATTTTGTGTAGCATTAGTTATTTTAGGGACTTATATTATACATTTTGTGTTTCTTTTTTTAATTAGAATTTAAAATAATAATATTTAACTACCTGTGTATGCATTATTATTTCTAATTCACCCCATTAAGCTG
The DNA here is from genome assembly GCA_016617965.1 of Macrosiphum rosae. Taxonomy (NCBI): domain Eukaryota; kingdom Metazoa; phylum Arthropoda; class Insecta; order Hemiptera; family Aphididae; genus Macrosiphum; species Macrosiphum rosae. Next base: position 29,838 of record WHPZ01588086.1, read on the forward strand.
AGTTTGTGGCTAGGTAAATTAGTTTAAAGTATACATAGAATTACTTACTTGAGATTAAATACAATACTACATACTTAATATTAATATAATAAATATAAAACCTAATCTCCTATTTCGATATACGATTACAGTTCAAGTAACAAATAGTTTATGATAGATTTTTTATTCGTTATATAATTATTCCTGTTGACATTGTTAAAAATACATTTTTTTTAGATATAATTGAATTTCGTAAAAATTAATTACACCTAGCTGGTCTAAGAAATCCAAGAATTTATTCCCTATGCACTTAGTTGTGTAAATTATATGCATGTTATACGCGCCCTGTTTTCCCGTTTATTTTACCAGTTTGAAACATAATGGAGAACTGATTGTATAGATACCAAACCGGCAGAACTCTGAGTTCTTTATAATTAGTTAAAGACAAACCACATAGATCTTTTTATTTAGACATGTTCTTGTAGTGTTCTTGTTGTGGATCTGCTAGTCCTACAAGTGTCTTTATTGCATTGTCAGTACAACCGGGGTGGAAATATGGAATATTAGTACCTATAGGTACTAATATTCCATATTGGAAAATTGACTTGTATAGTGCAATAGTGCATTGTATATAAATATATAATAGGTACATAAGTGTTTGTTTGGTTTGTTCAATTTGAATATTATAGATCTGTAAAGCACAAACAAATGTTCAATGAGAAATTTTCTAAGTTTTCTACGAAACACTCGTAATCCTATGTATTTTTTGGCAGTATTACATAATTTTGTAGTGTATAGTTTATAGTATAGTAGTATAGTAATATATGTATGGTGTATAATAATACTATTAATATAAAATAATAAATACAAATAAATTGCTTTCTAATATTTTTCTTATATTTTTTAAAATGCATATTTAATTCAAAATATTAACCAATTTTTCCAAAATAAATGATTTTATCCTATTTTTTTTTTTTTTTTGGTCAATGTTGATCCCTTTAATGAAATTAATATTATGTTCGAAATTCACTCACATTTCAGTATTTTTAGTACACCACAGATCATTAACAAACTCAAACGATAAAATTATTGAGAATAATGTTATTGTTAAACAAAATCTAATTTTGAATATTTTCATTTAATATCCACTAAACAGCATTATACATGGTATGTGCAAATGTTTACTAAATAGTCATAAAATTGCAATCGAAAAGGATACCTAGTACAAATCTCAGATGATCAATTAAATATAACAATTTAATAGGTAGCACATACCTACACTTAATTGAAGATGCTTCAACATTTTTAAATCGTTCATGAATTATTTTTACTATTAAATATCTACCTGTCGTTGCGGTAAGCAACTGGTACCACAGGTTTTTGTTTACGATAGAATTAGGGTTTGTCGGGATGTCGGGATGCAACTCGTATAACAATTATCGGCCTTTTTGACCTCGGAAGGCAAGTATATAGGTATTTTCCCGAATGAGATTATGCGTTAGAACCCAGCTGCGGCTGCAGATACGCAATAATATCATTATATTATTATGACTCGACCGGACTACGTGATCATTGATGTTGATAACAATAATATGCCATAACAATAATGTATAATATTATCATAATGCACAGGAAACAATAAAACTCGCCACGGGGGGTCCACGGCGATGACAATAATAATATATAATATGATATTATCTATAAGCAGCTCGGGGCGCGAACGGGCTGCGTTGTTTCCGTTTTTTCTCTTACTTTTATATTATTATCATACATATGGATATTATGTACCCCCGTATCTCACCGATTTTCGTCCGTCCAATCGCCGAGGGATACGACCGCGCATTTTGTATTTAATTAAATTTAGTGTTTCGATATCGCTTACACGCCGCCACGGCAGAGCACCAGCATAATATAATATATATACCTATATATATATTATAAACGACCATGAATATGTATTAAACACAGTACATATATATCTGTGTGTGTGTGTGTGTGTGTATAACGTCAAAATGTTTACTGCACGCGGTGTGCAGTGGCCTATAGGTCGGAAGTGGCAGCATTGGTGCAGTGGCGGTGGCGCGGGGGTATATACGGGCGACGAGATAAATATTGGGGTGAAACGTCGCATCATCATCGTTCAACCGACTAGGGCCGCCGCCGACGGGGTTAATTTGAAACGCGAACCGGATAAATTTCGTTTAGGCTATTATTTGCGGTGGAATAATTTTCGAATTTGTCATCGCACCGCGGAGGAGACGCGCTCTCGGTCGGCGCGTTTACGTGTATAATAATATAATGCATACTACGCGGCTCAAACTCCGACGACGACGACGAGACGCCCAGAAGAGGGTGAGAAAGAGGCAGAGAGGGTGAGATGGATGAATATAGATGGATAGAGAGAGAGAGAGAGAGAGAGTGTCGCGGGGACAGAGGAAGAACGGTCCCTACTCATTAGGTGCCCGAAAATTATTCGCGACATGTTATATATTATTATACACGGTCCCCTACAACAGTAGTCTTATATCATATTATATGGTACAATATTATTATATATTCATACATAATATTATAAACAGTGTAACGTGCGCGTGCTGGTGCTACACCGGCAGCCGTGTCATCTCTTCCGCGGGTCTTCTCCTGCACGACAGAAGCCAACAGAGACCCGACTGCTGTGCTATTATTAGGCCGACCGATCGGAGGAGGATTCGAATTTTTTCGCGCGTGTGACGGGATTACGGGCATTACAATATGATATTGTACGGACGATACGATCGCGACATATAACATGTATTATTGTATATATATATATGCGATATTGTAATTCGGCACGCGCTCGCTAAACCGTTTATATTATTATTATTATCACCGTCGTCGTAGTCGTCGTCGTCATTATCGTGTTATTATCGTTACATTATCTGGCGAACGTGTATATTTACATTATAATATTATATTATATATTGTAATGTGCGCGCGCGTAGCGAAATATAATGCGATGTAATGACGGACGACACGCGCGCCCATAACGGGCGGCGGCTATTAATTATGTCATTATCTTCTGCAGCGTCGTGTGTGCATAATAATTTTATACGGTGTCCACGGTATTATTATAATATTATTATAATAGTATATCATATTATAGTACTATATATACGCGCATTTTATGATCTCGGCGGTCGTTCGGTTTCCGACCAGAGGAGGACGAGAGCCGATGATGGCTGCTGCGAGTGTGCTGACCTTAAGCAGGCCCGCCGAGTGAATATTATAATAATATCATAGCCATGTTTGGGGGGGGGGCAAGGGGTTGGGCGAAAGGAACATTTTCCTCGGGATTCCTCAGCTTTGTAAAATCATAGTGCTCTGACGTTTTAATTAATATGGGTGACCGGTCAAAAAAATACGTCGAAAATTTGACGTTTATTTTATATTGATATCACACTGTACTGTCGCTGCAGCAATGGACGGTTCTAAATTCTATCCACAGTTACATGATAATATGAGATATTATGTGCTAACACCTGCAGTACTCCAGTAGCTATTCAATTTATTAATAATTATGACACTCATATAAAGTACAAGTATGATGCTAAAATATTGTAAGGTATATGTGTTAATATTTGACATATGACATTTATTTATGGAAGAAGTTTTAGCGTGGTTAGAAACAAGTTTTGGGGATAATTATGTAAATAATTGTTTACATAGTAGGTATATCATACTATATAGTTGAAGTGGAAATTCAACTTTTTTATTTTGGTATCGAACAATAGTAAATAGTAAATACTATAATATTCTTTACTAGCTGATCCCGCGCACCCGTTGCCTGTAAAAAATGACAACTCTTAAAAAAATGTTAACTATTCAACTCTTATACCCAGTAACTGGTTGCAGTAAGTGCAACTCAGTCAATCTCTAGCTGGGAGGGTAGGTGAATTATTAAGAATACAGCATGTGTTTTAGAACAACTTTTTTTATTTTGTCAATTCAACGACTGGTATTATATGATATTATTGAATATCTACAACTACCTACATTTAACTAATTTTGATTGTTATTATGAATAATATAATTTCTCAACAAGCTGAGTAAACGTTTTATTGTTGTTGATATAAATTACTATATGTAGCTTATTTAACTAATAGAATGTATTGAACATCGTAGTTTTGAGCTAAATCAACTAATTTATTTGTATATGTACATCACGAATGTCAGATAGATGTGGCTTCACTTGTGAACCAAAAAAGTTATATAATTTGTGGAAAAAATTATAATATATTTTTAATTATATAACATAACCTACGACACGACCTGTATATTTCAATAATAGGTACTTACAGTTACTCTCCACAAACATTTTGAATACAATATGTTTGCATCTATAAATATATTTATAAAAGATAAAAAAAAAATACTAAGTAATAAATTAACATTCATTAGTTTAATATTTATAAACAAGTATAACATTTTAATATACAATTATGTATAATTTTTTTAATAAAATTCATAATAAAAAGTGTAATATTATAATGGCCAAAATATCTTTATTTGCAATGAATTGAAATTGTATTTATCACCATTCGCCATTAGGAAATATATTCACTAAGAACGTTTGATATTTCATTAAAAAAGTCACGAAATTATTTTATAGCATAATAAATAAGTATAATATGCTAAGTAAAACCTCGCAAATGCAACAAAGTTTGAGCCCTATAATAATACATCGATCGCGTGTATTGCGTTCGGCGATGTGGTTTTAAGGGTGGCTGGAGGTGGTCAATAAAATAGTAGTATTGTACATATTATTATAGGCAGCTATTCAAGCGTGTTATTTTTAGTCTTGTTTGTGTAATGATATTAATTCTCGACGGCGCATTATTAATGGTGACGAAAACTCTGATAAAATGTAGCATACATACTTGGAATCCTTCGAATTTTGAAAACATAAAAGCCGTAAAAGATAAAATAGAACCTTTATAGGGTTTTCATTTCTAGTTTGTTTGAGTTTTATTGATTTTAATTATGGTTTCAGTTCTTAACATTATACAGAAAGCAATTAAGAAGTAGAAAATCCATAACACCAGAGCACCAAATCTCGGTATAGATATTATGTCGGTACCTTTCCTGAGAAGATTAAATGAAGGACAGATTACGAAACTGATATTGTTAAGCACAGTACTCAGTCCTTAATAGAGTCGTATTATATGGTTCTATAATATTAATTATTATAACTATAGAATATTAAACATATTATTGTAAATATTATGTTTGGAACTTAATAAAACATTATGAATGGTAAAACGTGGCTTGAGATAGTATAGACGACTTGTTTAGCTTTTATTATTTATGCGTAATATTGATACAATACACGGTTTTCTCCTAGTAAAGCTTCTACTATTTATACTAATTAAGAAATTTTTGTAGTTCTTAATATATTAATCTTACTATTTGTTTTTTTTTTCTTTTAAATTGATTTTACACTCTCCCCACACGGGTATTTGAAATTACTCCTGTTTTGCCAAAATCTGTGAGTGTTTCGATTCGATTATAATTATAATTCATATATTATATTATATATAAGTATATTTAGTAAATAGAGAATTCTTTATAGTCCTGTAGATTAATAATATATGCATTTTCAAGCATATATTATAAGGATAGCACAGATTAATATATATATATATATATATATACATGAGCGTAACGGAGAGATGACGAGAAAAGGGAAGGTGTTAGGGGTGTTCGTAATATCGGCATTTCACTTAAAACCGATTTCGTGGGTGAATTGTTGTTTTGCATATTAATCATGTATAATGCATTAATGCGTGTTTGGTGGGTTGAAGCGTTATTGTTCTTTAATGCTCATTTATAGTATGTGCGATGTAGAATATGTGTTTTAAGTTTTTAATCAATATACTTGGTATTGGTGTAGGGGTTTTTTTCTAAATAAAATATGAAATCAAATTAAACATTTATCCGATTTTTAAAAAAAAGAAGAATTCAATGTAAAAATTGATTAGCATAAACATGTTATTTAGTAATATCACTTTCAGCATTTTTAATTATTATTGTATACATACCTATTGTACAATTACAGTATACCAAATGAATTACACGACTGTGAGTTAATGTGAATAATTCAAATGTGAACAAAATCAAATCATTCCTAAACACTTACCCGTGGACAATTAATTAATGCCCCTTTCTGTGTTTATATATGTATCACATTATACACGCCTGTACACGGATTTGAAATTAAAAGCTACACTGCACGAAGCCAAATGCTTCTATAAAAGATTTCATAATAATCGTCTATCACCCCCTTCGAATTCTCTAATTCAAAACTTTGTCTTATTTTACAATACTCGGTAGTCCTCCAAAGCGCCTGGGGCGTATAAATGGTGTTGTATACTGTCGTGATCTTCCACAAGACTGAATAAATACTTATGAGCATAATATATAATTAAAATAGAAAGAGTCTTCAATGCATTCAATGGATGGCCATTGTTCGAGTATTTCAACATTATATTGTGTTTATATTTTATTGTACATGACTTTAATTTACTTCTCACATATTTTGCTTGTATATAGGTATGTCGTTTAGATTGTAGAGTAATATTATAAATAATTGTATATAATATTGATTTAAAAAATAAATCTGTAGCCAGAGAATGTAAAACTTGAGGAGGGGCCCACTTTGTGGATTTAAACTTTTTAATTACAACATTTTAGTATAGCACAAAAATAGCGGTTTCATCGCTATCAATAGACGAAATGAAGAAAACACATAATGAGTTCAGAGACATAATATATAAAGGAGGGTGCGGGGTGAGATCCCCAATGACCATTTTTTAAAGATATATTTTTAAAATCTAAAAAATGTAATATTGTAGTTCATAATTCATAAACAAATTGTATTATTATGTTAAATTATATATTATTTTAAAACAGATAGCGGTAATAATACGAATTTCTTATTGTAGAACAATGGACAATTTATATTATATAGTGTGGTATAATCTATATTCTATATTATTATACACTAGAAAGAGCCGACAATGCATTAATTAAAGCTGCCGATTTCACAATCGCTATTATTAAGCTGGGCCCAATAATGGTAAAACGCGATAGTTGCAATCGGGAGTCGGGACAGAAAAATATTGTAATATATATGACATCTAAAAAAGCGTAATACCGGGCCTTTGAATTTGAGTAGGTATTACCTAAAATTAATACACTAATGACTTATGAGTAATGACCATTCGGAGTGGCAGGGGGAGGTGAATTAAAATTACTTTTAAATGCCTTTTTTTTTTACTGTAGTTTAGTATTTTTTCTCTTACTCACTTCCTCCACCACACAAACGTTATGTATGCGCCACTTGACATCGTTTCTTGAAATACTATAATAATCATGTCAATAATTAATATACCTAGGTACTTGTTATAATTCTGGTCTTGTAAATAAGTGAGTTAAAATATAGCACCTAACATGCTGTAACATCAGTGGTTGGATGATATAAGACTTTTTTTTCAAGAATTCACGTGCACAGAATTGTTTGCCAACATTTTTTTGGACACATACAACTTTGACCTAAAATAAACAAAAACTCACTTTTTTTCACAACCCAAACTTATCCACATTATTGTTAGGTACCATGTTATTTGTTTTACCAACATTCAGAGATCACACCTATACCTACCTAATAAATTATTTATGACATATATGCCTCCGACGACGTTCATATAACAATACATCTCATACAATATTGTAATCATTATGAATTTATATAATATCAATGTCGACCACATTTGATTTGATGCAGGTCATAAAAAAAAACCGACAAATCACTTTGCAGTAGGTAACAATATCTACAAAGCATTGGTTACGGTGATTATTTTAAGTGTTTTCTTAGAATAATTTTTTTTAGTTTTTTAGAATTTTAAAGCGGTATTTTGGTTTTTTAGGAATACATATGAAATTCTAGGAAAATTATCTGTTTCGGATTAATGAACCGTTGTATGCAACTTGTAGTAACTTCAAAAGTTGCAAATTATGTACCTACATTACCTATATAAATAAATAATGTGTTCAAAAACACATACAAAATAATGATTAATGATATAAATAAAATAACTGAGTAAAAAATAAATGTAAAAAAACACATAAATTACCGAGGTATTTGGATGTTTAATTATGATTAAAGAATAATCACAATTGCAGCAGAAATAGAATATCAATAAAAAAAAGCTGTATAATGGTAGGGTACCTATCTGTATGTAACTATTAATTATTATTATGCATACGAGAAAAATAAAAACAAATAGCTCATATCGACCGAAAATATATTTTTCAAAACGTATCCTACAATATTCTACACGTAATATAATATATTATTAAGGATGTATGGCTCGTGATTATTTCCGTTGCCATATACACATACACCGTGCCAGTATACAATACATATATATTTATTATATTGTTCGTAATTCACACAACGTGCAATAAACATTTCCTAGAGAATTGATAACTACAGAATACAGATTAAACCCTGATTTATATATATATAACATATTATATATGTGTGTGTGATGTGCTATGTGTATATATATATATATATATTATATATAAATATGTGTGTACGCGTGTGTGTGTGTGTCCATGTATATATATATAATGTATATTGTATATAGCCTCCGCGTTTTATTCCGGCTCATAAAGGTTCCTGCTTTAGCGTACGTGCCCTCCCTGTCCGCCGGATTCTATAAAAGCATGACCGTATAACTTTTAATAACCAAGGCACGTTTTTACGGGGGTTAAGGGGGTCGGGGGAGCGGGTGAACGGGCCGGGCGGGTGGTAAACGAAGAAAAATACCCGACAAAGCTACGCAGTAATGGCGAAAGGGACCGGACACGGTGGCGGGGGTGGAGGGGAGCGGTAGAAACGGACATAAATTGCTTTTGTTTCAACTCTCCTTTCCTTTTTATACCCAGAAATACATGTGCAGGACCAACCAACGGGTACCCCTCATACCTATATATATATATTATATAATATACAGTTCTTTTTCTTCTTCTTCGTCTTCTCTTCCCCTATATATATCTGTTCGCCATATCATTTCTTTTCCTTGACCCAACGCCCACTGTATATATGTATACACCCGCAAACCCTCACCCACCCACCCACCAACCCATCACCTACCAACACACACGCTATAAGGACGGTTTTCAACAAAATTACTCACGGACGCACACTCTCTTCCATATCATAGACTTGAATACCATCTATGTAGCAGTGTTGATATACCTATATGCGTTTTCCGTTGTTATAAAATATATTTATTTATCTCCCGTGTACATAGTTCGGTATAATACTACAGAGGCGACCGCATGGTTATTATAACGTACGAGAGCAAAATGCAGTTAAGCACGCCACTGTCCAGTGACCAATCCTGTGAAATTTGAATCGATGTACAGTACACGCAAATATATTATAATATAATAATTATAATAATATTAATATTATTAATGTTATGATGGGGCATATTTTATCATGTGCTGATAACGTTAAAATATAATTTCTACAGGGCCTAAAATTGTGTGCAGTACTTATTTTCGGCTTTTATAAATTTCTATTTGATTAATATTCAATATTGATTATTGAAAATTACTAATTAGCATATTGTATTCGTTTAAAATCCTAAACATCAAAAATAATACCGACTACATCATATTCTGGGCGCCTTATAATATAATAATTATATTAACCCATAAGCTATTTAGTTTTTTATTTTAAAATGTTTAGTCATATAGCCATATAGGTATCGAGGACTTTTATTGAAGATTGTCTTAGATTGTATTTATTATAACTAGTTATTAATAAATAGCAAAAACAATTATGCAATGAAGTTATATGTGGTATGTTCATTATTTTATAATATTATGGTGTGGAATTATGTGTGCAGTAGCAAAATATCTTAATATTATCTTAATATTATCTATATATTTTAGTCCCTGGATCTCTATAAATATTAGGTATTTAATTATAAATCTTTAGGCCCTAAACAATTAATAGCAACCAAATTATAATTATTAGTCTTTTTTTTTTTTAAACGCAAACAATTAAACTCAGGAAATGAAAAATATCATATTTTTTTTAGCATAGTCTATAAATATTCAAATGTTTACAATTCTATAATAATGTATATTTTTTATATGATTTTGGTCTTCCATAAATCTTCGTAATTTTTAACCCAATCAGCTCATGCAGCTCAAGTCTATATATGGCTCGGTTTCTAATTATTTCTAAAATTGTTTTTGATAAATTTGTAACATTTCATCCGAAATAATATTAAAATGTTACCACCTGGGATCCGAGTAACGTTAAATCAATGGATAATTATATATCCACATTCCACAGGAAGTTTAACATGAAATGTATAATCGTTCAATAATTATTATTTGTTAATATAACCAACACGAGTTGTTTACGTGTATATAATATCATCTGTCAGTCATAGCGTACAACGGAATAGGCGATGATATTATAATATTACAATTTACAATATGCTCATGGTTTATTTTCCAGCCACATTTATCATCCGTTTATTTTTACCGTCTAGGCTTAAATCGTTGGCAATTGATTTGGTTTCCTTGCCCGCCACAGTATTTAAAACACGGCGAAAGTATATAATAATACGCGTCACTGTCTCGCCAGTAAACGAAAGACAATATTATATATAGACATGTCCTATTTTTAAAATATTGAAACGTTTTGTTGAACAATTATTTTTATTTTTATTATTAGTTAATATATTGTACTTACTTAAACAGTAAACTTTTTAGTTTTTACATTTTATAAAATATAATATTGTTAAAATAAATTCATATTTAATATAAAAACTTATGAGTTACTTATATTATAATATTTGGTATAAAAAAGGTCTGCTGGTTAATTTAGTTTAAATTTTCACTATTTCCAATTCATTAAAATATATTTTGTATTTTTAATTTCTAGACAATCCAAAATTAAAATTGTACATAAATGCCGAAATAATTTTTAGTATAGTTGTGTATCTTACCTTTAGTAACATTTAGTACAATACTATACAATTTTAATAAATGGATTTAAATACATTATTGAGATCAAAATTTCAACTCTTACATTTTTAATGTTTTTTTTTTTTTTATTTATTGCCATGGCTTTGATAGCAAACTAACTATTTCCTGGAAATATCACTTTGGGCATAATCAAAAAATTAAATAGTTTGAGGGACGTAGGTGGTAGGTATAGACCGGTGCTATCATAACGAACTATTTCCTACGTATCATTTCTTGTAGGATATATTATATTATCGAATGTTCACACTTGTCCTGTAACTTAGGTACTATATAATATATGTTACCGAAGTTTTTTTAAAAAATAAAACTTCTATACGTACACTGATACGTGTAATGAATTATAATAACACGTTTTCCAGATATTATTATATAATTTTAATTAACTCTTAATGAGAAAAGCTTAAATGGTATGGAAATAGTGAGTTTGGCTTTTGTAAATCAGACGAATTTCATAACAGTTATGATATTAACACGGGAAATAATATGTTTTTGAATAGAATATTATTTTAATTTATCTATACCTACTTTATCATAGAAAATAGGTTGTTTTGGTGTTTTGTAGAAATATTACGTTTTGATGAAGAATCGCATATGAAATAGAATGTTTTGGAAAAACTGATGATTTTTTAATGTAATTATTGAGCATCCTATTGATGAAAGGCACGTCTTCAAAAAAATATCATATATTGATATTGGCGCCATTTCTGTTCACCGATATTTTTTCAATAAAATTTGATCTATTTATTGAAATGAATATTGAACATTTTCGAAATAGCACATGTTGAATCGTGAGCCCCAATTATAATCAGCTTAGTAGTGGTAATAATTATTATTTTTATTACAAACTTAATTTAACTATTATATATTACATCATATTTTTCTATTACTATTATTAGAATTTCAAAAAAAAAATAAAAAGTCAGGGTGTGTAATATCTGGGCAGTAAAAAACCAAATCTAATGGCAGAAACACCGGTTCAATCAAAACACCAAATTAAGAGAAATCAAAAATACTATCTTCTAACCTTATTAGGTTAGGCCGGTCTAACCTCCCTCTGGATAGAAGGGACAAGGTAATTATCAACATACTCCACTTACCGCCACACCCGTCTTACACAGTTACACATGGATACCTTATTGCAAAAGAAGAATAGCCAATGTGCAATTCTTGTGAAACTGCGAACTCTAATAGCCAACCACATAATCCCAGAATGCCTAAAATACGCAGATGAACTCAACAACCTCAACATATCCAACACCCTAAGCGCAGCACTCAGACCCGACGTGGACACCATCACACACATTTTAAAGTTCTTATATAATCTAATTGTATAACCTAATTTAACTAAAAAAAAATGATCACAAATCAAGTAAAATTAAATGATTACAAAATAATGATATAAATATATAAATATGCCTCTTGGATGCACATATAATTAATTAGGTCACTCATATATATTATACATACATATATATTTTATAATTTTTATATTTAGTTGCTGCAATTGCGCGTGAATTTGCGTCTCATGATTTTGACACTCGTTTTTCATTTCGCCAGTAAATAATACAGTGATTTGGATAAGTAAGTAACTTATTAAATTTATGACATGTTTATAGTATTATTCCTCGGAATTCTATGAACTAACGCCAGTGTCAACTGATACGAACTTATAAATACAATATAATATATTATATCATAATAATATATTGTTACGTCATGATTAAAGAACAGATAAAAAATACCATGGTTATTATGACGATAGCAAAAAAAGCAAATATAAAGGGATAGGTCATAGGTATTAAATAATACGGACGGGGCTGTAATTTCTGGGTGTTAGCAAGCGGGTCAAAGGGTATAGTCCCATCTGCATTCACCGTGTGGGTGTATTAAAATTGTTTAACAATATTATTACCCAATAGTAATAACTATACGAATAAACTTATAATATTTGGATTACTTGCAAAGCGGATATGTTGGTTAATGTTTTAATAATAGTACAAAGTATTATGCATAATAAATCGCATGTGAACAAAATATCCTACTGCAATTTATTACTGTGCATGGAACTAACCTATATGTTAGTACCCAGTTAAAATTTTTTTTTGGACCCACCTCCCCAGTCAGATTTTTTATAATTCATCTCAGATCGTATATATCTTACAAAATATGTTACCATACCACGATTTTGTACGTATTTGAATTAGATAACTCTCTGTCACACTGCCATATATTATTATTATATTAATTATGACAACAATAAAATTGACAAATCAGTATAATAATATCGTTTATTCGGTGTACACGTCACATGCCCTATATCGATTTATATAGGTTTGGCGCACGTCGAGAGAAACAAATCAGAGCACAACTCTCTGTGTGTGTGGCCGTGTGGGTAGGTACAATATACAAATAGGTACACAAGTGTATATAACGTCCTCTTAATAACAAATTAGCACAATCAAATTATATATTTATGTGTACAGTTGTACCTATTCGATGCTGATATGTCTGCTCCGTCGAAATGTTCCTGCGACTTGCGTGTAACGACGAGTTTCCCTGAATTCTTAATTATTTGCATCCCTCATTTCAACCCAAAACGCTAATTTATAATGTTTGAGAACGTTTTCGACGAACGGCTACACCGCAGTGTATGCAGACCGCAGACTTACATAATTAATAAGTTGCTAAATTAAATAAACCTATATACACGCGTAGTTGCTGAGTTTTAACGATGGAAATGTTCGTGTTCATATCGCAATCTACCATAATATTATAATATTTCTCCGTGACCTGTATTCGTAGTTTGTTTGTTTATTACTATTTACCTTATTTGTATTATTGTTTGTTAGTATTTACTATATTTACTATTTAGTATGCAATACAATCGTATCAGTGGCGTATATAGGCACAGT
>WHPZ01588092.1:0-14631 GCA_016617965.1 Macrosiphum rosae
TAAAAAATTATTTGCGAACAAATATATCTCAAGACCAATTAGTAGGATTAGCCACTCTATCTATTGAAAGTGAAATTGCTGAAGAATTAGACATGGATGAACTTATACAGAGCTTTGCTTCACTAAAAGCAAGAAAAGTCAATTTTAAATAAAATTAAGTTTGTTTTATTTTATTTTATCAATATTATTATTATAATTTTTATTTCTTAAAATTATGACAAAGGTTTAATTATTTGTAAGGTTAAAAGTGAAAAATATTTTATAAAGCAATAAATATTTGAATATATTATTATGAATTCTTAAAATGTAAATATGTGTACCTACCTAATGAATTTATTATCAGTTATATTATATAACTGTACAAATATGACATTAATATAAAAAATATATAAAAATAACCCAATAGTCCCAACACTAGTTGTTATTCCTTTAAAATAAAAAAATAAAAAAAATTTTCATGTAGGTGTTTATGTCACATAAAAAATAGGGGGAGGGGCTAAGTTTAAATTAGAGCTCAAATTTTTTTAGAGGCGGCAAATTTAGGTTTTGCCTAGTGCACTATTTTTGCTTGAGCCGGCCCTGTGGATCACGCATTCACAATGCATGCACTCAGATTATATTATTTCATATTTGCAACGTACAAATATTGAAAAATAAATGTGTGGTGTGCATTTAAACACTTTGTTACAAACATGGCTCTGGGATATGAATTGAATGATATGCTATCAAAACAAAATATCGATTTTTAATTTCATAAATAATGAAACGGTACAAAAAGTTCAGATCAAAATAGAAAAAAATTACATAACATTAATTACAAAACAAAAAATATTATTACTCAAATATAATATGATGAATAAATCATTTTGTATTAATATTAATACAAAATTACCTTCGGCGACGTAGGCCATTGGGATACAGTTATTATTATTTCTAATGATATGCAGATTAAGATTGTGGACAAATTATATAGGCTTTACAGTTTGTTAAGTTAGTTTACTGCTAGTGAAGATCTGTTGCATCCGAGTGATTCTGAGAGGCGTTCCGGAAGTTTTGAGGACAATCTTGATTCGATGTATGTTCGACATTCCGTTATTATGCGTTTGATTGTAAGACAGGTTCCTCAAGACGGGCATGTTGGGGCATCATTTTTACTCGTTAGATGACTATGGGTGATTAGAGTGTGCCCGATCCCGGAGTCTTATTAGGATGACTTCGAACTTTCTTGGAAGATCTGTGGGATGTGGCCATATAAGCCGTGGCGGCTTATTTTGTAGAATTGAATTGTAACTATTTTGATTACATTAATATTTGTTTATTAAAAGTAGACTTTCAATTTTAGTACACATATTTGTTTATATATTTATTCATCTCATGATAGCGAATTTTACATCGCTGCAGATTAGTACCTAGCTATTCTACCATAGCAAATTAAATTACTCGTTAGAGGGAAGTCATCAGTTGCAGACATTAGAGTGGGTATACCACTTATCAGTTGTATAACTATAATAAGCATTTGGCAGATGCGAATTCAGCATTACATTTTATTCGTGAAACCCAAAATTCTAAACTTCTACAATAGCCATAAATCATAATACGTAGTTAAGTAGGTAGTTACCTACTTTAATGGATGTGTGACACCAATGCCCTATTACAAAAACCAAAAACATACTTAGTAAGTACTCTACTTTAGCAGTTGCCTACTAGTCAGTACATAGTACATACCTATCTACCTACAACATAATAATGGTTACTGGACACATAAAACAATCATCAGTGCCTACACATGCTACACACCCGTGTTATAGACTATAGTTTATAAGAGAAACACACGACCAACATGTCAAGTTCAGTACCTAGTCATATTATATTATTATGTCAACAAACTCCGGATGACAATGACCCATAGGCCATAAGTGTTTC
The DNA here is from genome assembly GCA_016617965.1 of Macrosiphum rosae. Taxonomy (NCBI): domain Eukaryota; kingdom Metazoa; phylum Arthropoda; class Insecta; order Hemiptera; family Aphididae; genus Macrosiphum; species Macrosiphum rosae. Next base: position 1,924 of record WHPZ01588092.1, read on the forward strand.
AAAACTGAATTTTACCCGTTGGCGGGACAACGGGTCATGCAACTGCGCAGTACTATTGTACTAATGTTCGAAAAAAAGTCAACTTATTAGAATTTAAGGGCCACCAAACCTAACTACCTTTTTTTTCAAACTAAATATCAATGTAAAAGTATAGATTTATTTTCGAAAAATCAAAAAACAATACCTACTAGGTATTTTATATTTTTGATTGTTTTAAAAGATAAATGCATATTATTTTAGAGTATATTTATTTTAGTTCTAAGTGGATTTTAAACCGTGTTATTTTTAGATTTAATATTCATCTTTTTATAGTTTTGTAGTGCATTAAACTCACACCCATAGTTATTAGATACACTAAAGTTATATTTCTTACTTGAAAAATGAAGTTCATGCGTAGGTACCTAATTCAAATTTGAAGTGTCTAGAGCTTTTTACATTTCAATTCTATTGAATAATATTAGAGTTATTTATTTTATAATAATATTAAGTTAGAAGTAAGTAGATACAAATATTGTATATGAACTTATGGTAGTGTGGGAGGAGACTTCTGGCCAGACTTGGGAAAAAAACTTCTAAAAGTATCCATTTAGAATAAGTACTCGAATACATGCGAAAAATAGTGTGTACTACGAATGTGTATTAGATTAGTTTATAAAAATAGTATTTAAAATATTATAAAAGAATCCTTTCCAAATGTGTATTTAATATTTTTTTATTTTAGATATTAAGAAAAATATACTATTCGTTGGTAGTAGGTTTTTTATATTATAGTTCATGTCAAAATATTGGTATTGTATTTCAATATATAACTGTGTAATTTATGATTTACAACCTAGCAATAAAATATTAATTTAATGTATTAAAATAAAAAATGTATTTTAATACCTACTATAAATGTATTATAAAAATAGCTAGATGTGAGTATAGTATGAAATACTTTCAAAAGTACCTATTCAGATTAGGTACAACATTAAATATTTTTTGGGAAACGGTATTCTTAAGTTTTCCAATTACTTGAAAAATATTCAAAGTACTTTATTTGAAATCCTACCCTCAAGTCTACCGCTGGCTTCGCATGTTATGATTGTACTTATATTATTTTATTTATTTATTTATGCATAATAAATAATAATAAATGTATCAACAATAACATATAATTTTACACTGATCAATTTAGGAATTTCTATTAGTAATTTATTCATATATTTTTAAAAACTATCAAAACCTGCTAAAAAAATACGGTAAACCAAGATTCAAGTAGGTACCTAAAACAATTTTCTATTGATTATAAATTCAAAACAACAACTGATCAATACGTCATATTAAAATACTGGTTAGATGCATAATGCCCTAATTTTCTTGTAATAATTTTATGAAAACATATTACATCCAAATTTTAAAAATCGCTTGTAGTTGTTAATTTATTTCCATTATTTTTTTTCCAAAAATATTAATTTTTGGATTTAGAATAAAGTTCTAGATTAGAATATTTTTACCTCTATAATTTATTTTATAAGAATAAATTGTTATATCAATTAAACCAAATCTGTTTAATTCAATTAAATTATGATGCATGAAGTGAACTGGTCCCTAGGTAATCGTTATGACTATAACACTGTTGTTTGTAATAAAGAAATAACAAAAATTAGAGGTATAGGTTAAATTTAAAACTATCGCATAATTTATTTTATATTTATATAATTCATTCTAATAAATAAATAAAATAATACAACTTTTGTAGTATGGATTACTTTATATAAAAATGGTATAAAATAATTATAAACAAATACTTATCTTACACATTTAGTACCGTACTATGGACATTATATAACTTCAAATTAACATTATCAAAATAATCTATATCTTTAATTCAATAATAGAATAATAGAATATAGAATAAAAATAAAAATATTACTAAGTACTAAGTTTGTTAGTTAAACCATGTATAACAATATTTTGCTTCTCAGTTTCATGTCAATTTCAATATTTAAATTAAAAACAATTTGACATTGTACCTTATTAGATTTATACAACTTAGGAACAAGCAAATGTTGACCAAATCATAAATATATCTAGTATATATTTAATATGCAAAAGCATAAATTAAATCTATCTAAATGCTAAATGCATAATGCATATCTCAGTTTATTTGGTATAGGTATCTTACAATTTTGAGATGGTTACAATTAGGCTTGCTAAATATTTAAATAATTTAAATAAAAACATGGTACATTATGAGATCATTTTTTTCACAATTATTTAAATTGTAATTAAAATTAGTTTGTCTTTAAATATAAAATAAGAATCATATATTATTGTAATTTTATACTATGTTTAAGATAATATAGCTGAAAAAATGTTAGTAAAAGAATGTATTATTTTTCTTATGCAGTCAGGCAAGTGTAATACGATAATAATAATATTGGACACGAGAAATGGTGTTGTAATATGCATTGACAACAAATTTAACTAGGTGACTTAAAACAACTATAAATTACTATTAATTTAAGAAAGAGACAAATAGTGTAAGCTATAAAGTTATTAAAGGAAATTGGTAATGTGTATGTTGCTTCATAATCATTTTTTAGATGGTTGACTTTAGAATGTTTAGATATTTTGGAAACTAGCTAAAAATAACGTAGCTAAAAGAGCATCTCATCCATATGTGCACACTGTACAGTACTGTCTTTGTCTTACAAGTGTGTAACATAGAAAAATTATGTTCAATGATTCTCATATAGTTTCGTTAGTTTTATTATAATAGTAGATTTACCTATTATTGATATTACAAGTAAAATTTTCTTTAGTTTTTCAATATTTTAATTTTGATGCAAGATATGACGTGTATATAAAATATAACAATTCAAAATAGCTTGTAACTTTCTTCAAAATTAAAATAAAAAGCTTGGTGGAGCCAGCATGCGCATTACCAGTTATACCTAATACCAGGGATCATATAAAGAGCAGATAGTGATAGACCTGTTTTTAAGAAATAGCAGATTATTCTAAAAATGTAAGGAAGAAACAACACATGCGAGTGAAACATCTTCCTAAAAGGACGTCAGCACACTATTTGTTTTCTATCTCTGACCCACACGCAACATAGAAAACTTTACATCCACAACAATAACGATTATAATCATAATAATTTCTAAAATGACCTCATATAAAAGACTTTTTATTAAATTTTAACTTTAAAGTAAGTTATGAGTATTTTAAAATTGTAAATTATTTGTACCTATATCTTAAATTACTTATAACTCGTTTTAAAATTAAAATATTATAAAACGCCTATGAAATGACCTAGATAATATTACCTTTAAAATAATAATAATAATAATCTTACCTTTAAATTTTATAAAAGGTAATTTCACTCTAATTTTAGAAACTATTATGATTATAATTATTATTGTGAATGTAAAATTTGTTACTCGTTACTCATCGGTCAGAGAGAAAACAAATAGTATGCTGACATCCTCTTAAAGATAACAGTAATCATACATCATATTTTATGTCTATACCGATTTATCAGTAATAGTCTGATAGTAATCATTTTAATATATGTATAATATTAAATAAAAACCAAATCTAAATTTCTAAGATTCAGCAAGTTAACATAAATGAAACTTAAAACCTATAGAATGTTGCTTGGCAGTGTACTTTTCAATAACTACATTGGTGTAGAAAGGTATAAAATTGGTATCACATGAAACCTTTTACTTGCGATTTGCGAAGACTTCAAACAAATAATAAAAAATTGTACCATAATCTCATTGACATCTAAATATATAACATAATACAATTTTATATACATCATTTTTTTAAAACTAAAATTATAATTTTATTATTTTTATATTTTATACCTACTTTGTCTAAAACACATAGTGCATTGGTTCTGTGTGCGGTTTAGTATTAATTTTATTAAAATCATTTCGCATAAGAAGATTGTAAGATGAAAACTTAACATTTTCTTCCCAGAAAAATGGAAAGTAAAATGTTCTGTATAAAAGTGGTGTCCTGTAACGTAATAATAACATAATTTTAAACAAATTGAGAGTATTATATTATGTAAGTCTATGATTTGTATAAGAACATTACTATTTAAGAATATAACTACAAATTATTACTTTTGAGTATCTAGAAATGGTATAGATTTCCAAATAGTCCATTGCAAATTATTTTCAGAATAATTAGGTTCCAATTCTGAACTTCGATTGGTGTTCAGGTCTACTAAGAAATGACACAGTCTAATATCACTCTGAAATTAATGTAACATCATTAAAAGTTCAATAAAGTGTCTTAAATTACATAAGTAAGAATGTAATATGTTTCAAAAAATGTAATATACTTACATATTTATCTAACTCTTCTTTATTTTGATCATTATAGTTTTCTACAACATTGTACAAAGATTCCGGATTAAAACGACCAGGTAAAAGTCCTCTGAATTCTGATCTAATAAAATGCATTTTCCATCTATAATTGAAAATATAAAAATATTATAACTTAACTGTTTTTACATAATATCAAATAAATAAGAATTAAAAAAAAAAATATAGTTACCTATCATTTGGTAAAAAGAAAGATGAAGGATATCTATGCCATTCTTTGCCAACACAAACATTTATTACATCTGATTCAGGCAATGTAAGATAATCATTACTCAACTGTGTGTAAGTATCAATAGGTGCATGATATGCTAAACGTAATATAAAAACAAAAAATTATCTTCATTATACATAAACGTAAAGTTTCAGTACAAAGGTATAGTCAAGATTTTGCTTTATGAATGTGTGTGTGTGGGGGGAGGGGGATTTATAATTAGTTGTACAGATTATAGTAAAGGCTTAACAAGGATCCCTCATAAAATTGCTATCCTGATGGCTGATGCTATAAATATATAAAATTTTAGACTTTTGCAGCAAACCACAGACAAATTAAATTTTTAATACATGCTAACGCCTTATGTAATACATACAAAATGAAAAGCATTTTTAAATTTTCTAGACATTTTGTGTAAGGCTGCATCTCCGTCAGATCCCCCTAGCAACAATACTATTTCATTATGATTATTTACAATAAAAACAAACCTTTAACTAATAGAGTGCTTCGCGACAATCCCATTAATAAAAATACGAAGAGAAAAGGTATGTAAACATTATCAATCAATTTGTTATACAGCTTAAGAAAAGTAAAACGGTGAATAACACTTGAATGAAAATTCATATCTTTAATATATTCTAATAATATAGATGACGCCAGTTGTATCAATGGATAAACAGGAAATAAAAATCTTTCTTCCTAAATAAAAAAAAAAAAAACCATGTATTGATTATTAAATTATAACCGATAAGCTTTAAAATTTATTTATATATTTTTAAATGGTATGACCTATTACACAAACTATTAAGTAAATCAAACATCTAAATATTCATAGAGTTACTAAAAATATACTTTACCTTATGTGGTTGTATTATAAATACAAAAATCCATAAATACAATGGTGATAAATATAATATCCATGTTGATTTGTTATTAATATTGCTTTGTTTAGAAAATCTGATCCCGATTTTTGTAAGAACCTAATAAAACAATTCAATCAATTGTATTTATTTAATACTAAAATTGTATTAATAATAACTACTATAAAAATTAAAAATCAGACAATAAACATTTTTATTTATTAGAAAAATAATAATATGATTCAAGAAAATATACTATTATTACTGAAAGAGAATCAGAAAAATTATTTCCTAACAGATTAATTATTGTATGCTATGAGTGAATTGGAATTTGGAAATATATTATTCAAGTTCAATATAATATATAATTTACACGTCATGCATTTATAATTTAAAATTGTGTTTTATCACATTTAAAGAAATCTGTGAAATAAAATCAAAATCAATTGACACAGTATAATAAAACAAATAATTATTAATTATTATATAAAGTTTAATTCCATACATAAATGACAAGATACCTCAACATTTATGCTTGAAGTAATATATTTTATCAATGACTATAAATAACCATTAAGTTATCATTTACCTAATAACTTTCTAATAAGAAATTATTTTATTTAAAAATGTGTGTACATACCTTTTTCAATACAATAGCAATAGGAGCCATCAGTGAAAGTATAAATACAACATTGAAATTAAGGATACCATTTAGTATATAAAAACTCCAATGTTCAGTACCATATAAATCAGGACCATGACTCGTGAATATATTGTAATAAACAATATTAAAAGGGGCAATTACAAGCTTGCCATAAAAATATGAATCTGTAGCAACTTGATAAACCTATAAAGCAATAAGAATTATTATATAAATGCTTAACCAATAAAAAATATAAAATAATAATGTTCATTTGCACTCACTAAAATTGACCCTAATGATATCAAACACCATTTAATAAATAACAAATACTTTTTGTTTCTGAAAGTGATATCACATGCAAGTGGTAACCTGAAATAGAAACACAATAAAATAATATATTATTGATTCCATAAGATATTTTTTCTGGAGAAAAAATCAACACATATAAATTTTTAAACAAACATGTTTTAATATGTTTTAGCAAACATAATAATATTTTTAACATAACTATTAATATAATATTATTATACCTAATATGATATGAACCAAACTATCAAACTACTACTAAATTATAACTTAATGAACTTAATGAACTATTAAAGTTTGTAAATAACAATATAAATTAAATACAGATTACTAAACTAACCCGATTAGACATGAAAATGGCCAACTTAAAAATGTTGACAATGCAGTTGTAAAAATTGCCAATTCATAATTTTTGTTTAACCAAGCTCCAATAATTAAGAAAGTCATGTACCTAGAACAAGTGAATTTTTAATCAATTTCCATGGGTTTTAAAAATATTTAGATTTTATTCTTACATAGAAAAACTTGAAGGCAAATATGCAGTAGATGCAATGAACATTCCAGGACTAAAAACTGTTATAAACAAGTAATAATTACTTACGGTAGATGAAATTTTATTTGATATAGCTCTGAAAAAGTCAACAATATAAATATCGTTATTAAGTCAACTATATTCAATCAGTGGCATGCTCAGTGTTGTTTCATTATTAACCAATGGGTAATATCACCCACACCATTGATTTTATTTTCTTAATTAACCTAACAAGGTGAACATATAATAATTATATATGTATAATACATATAAATATATAATGTAAATATCGATAAAAAAAAAAAAAAAAAAAAAACAATAACTGGAAATAAAAATTTATATCAACCTCGGCCACTTTTAAAAAGCTGAGCGTGCCACTCCATTCAATTATGTTTGATTATTAATAAAATTTACTTGTAAAAGTATAGTTCACAAAGAGAACTCAATAGTGCAAGCACACAGCGTATTAGGTAAAATAACATGATTTTTCTAGTGTTAAACAATGCTTTATAAAGGTACACTGGTACTGCATGAATAAGTATGTATAAATATGACCGAAGTGCATAAGGAGGCGCGTATTCCCAGGTTTGAAAACCGCTGTTGAAAACAAAATAATGAGTCTAAAACAGAAAACTGACAATTAGTAAATCGATTTATTTGAGACAAGAAGAAACAAAACATCTTCACTACAAAAATATTTATATTGAATTTACCGGTTCCCAGTAGTTAAATGTTTCATCACAGTCTGAAATGTGAACGAGAAACGCAGCAAAAAACCTAGCAGTCAAGATGATTTTCAACGGTGCATCGAATCGCATAAACCAATCTTTTTCGTGGACGACTGTATCGGTTTTGCTAGACAAAATACATGGGCATATTTAAATTCAACCAAAGTAATATCTCAAAAACGTATGATTATTTAATACACTGTAAAATTATTAATTACTCGTTTTTTTTCAATTTGAGTTTCTTCGTTTCTTTTTTGACTTTTGGAGTGAGCTTCGATGCCATAATTGAATATTAAACGGGAATGGTTTGTAAATATATCAATGGAAAATCATCGCTTCACTACGTTTTAGTTCAAAACCTGTCAACGTATACAGTCCAATATTCGGTACTCGAATATGAAATTGCATTATCTTAAATATTTACTATAGAACGAGTCCACATAATATTATTATCTACAATCAATTGATTATATTATATTATTATTCTGTAGTAATAAGCTGTTATATCAATTATCAATCAAAAATGTAGGCGACTATATTATAATAATTGCGCCTAGATAATCGTCGCATGATTGTACATCATGGGAAACATGAAATTTATTTAATTTAATATGAATCACGATGAACTATGTGAATAACCACGGACATCGATTTTCATATCATCGTATTATTATCAGTTATCATTTTCCAACGATAAGCAAATAGCACGGTATACAACACAGTCTTAGAAGATAAGGTCTTTGCTTAAAATTGTGTCCGCAGCACGATCGTAAACCCCGTTCACACGATCAAATAATTTGTCAAATATTTGATGTATGTCCAACTTCAAATATTTTAGAAATGGTTCTAAAATATTTGGAGTTTGACGAATGTCAAATATTTGACAGATTGTTTGATCGTGTGAACGGGGCTTTAGAACCGTTTGAAGATCTTCTAAGACCGTGGTACACAATATACGTATATTATATTCTTTTGAGCAGTGCAGATAGCGTTTTATGGGACGTTAAAAAAAACACAAATTATTGTAAAGACTGAGGAGGAAGAACCAAACCGCTTTTTGGGGCATTTTGAAGTTTTTTTTAAATTTAAATTAAAAATTTTATTTTTAAATTTATGCACGGTTTTCATGAATTTCATAATAAATATATAAGACCTAATACTAAACCTATAAAAATTGAATAATTCATTTTTCAGATTAAAGAAGTCCAAAACGATAAATTCTGTCTGTAAAACTTTTTACCAATCCTTAACATTTTATAATGTAGATATATTATTATTCATACCAAATGCATATTATTAGAATTTATATTGATATCATTAAAAATAAAAATAATTTAGTGCACTTTTTGTTTTTAGGGCATTTTTAAGGGTTTTTTAGGACATTGAAATCATCAATGATGATTATGATAATTTACCCAGAAAAAACCCAGGTGCTATATTGTATATTATTATACATATTATACCAATAGAAAATGTAACAGTTTGGTAAAAATTCAAGTTTTTTCAAAATAAAGCTTCAATTTTCAACTTCAGGATCTTTTCTAATTTCTGGTGAGAAACTGAGAAAGTAAATATAATATTCTAGTTGGTGCATTCGAGAGATCAAAATGGAAAATTCCCAGTACCTAGTTTTTAAAAGCGTCCGGGAAAAAAAATTAATGGAAAACGGGCATTTCTAGTTTTTACTCAAAACTAATTTTTGACAAACGATAGTTTTTTGGTGTACCTAAAAAAAAAAATAATCGTAGGCACATGATTTTTTTACCGAATGTTTATATATTATAAGCTTTTTCTATACACCATAAAATATTTCAACTCTTTTTAGTTATTTATAGGCATAAGAAATTTTCGATTTTTATTAGTTTTTTTTTTAAATTTTTTTTCTTTTTGATACACAAATATATAATGGCTATTTAAATAATATTACATATTTGATTATCTATTCACAGGTATTTTATTAATTTTTTCCAAAATCTAAATATTTGAAGTCTTGGAGCCTGAAGGCAATTATTTTAACATGGAATCACATAATAGTAACTACTACTAACTAGGTATTGTTGTAATACAAAACAAGGTTCTCTCGACTACTTTAGATGCACAACCGCCAACCATCTCGACTATCAAAATATTTCCAAGAATACTTGGTATAATCTTCATGACTAGCACAATTTTTAAATAAAAATGTACATTATATTCGTACTCACTCAGTGGCGTATTTAGGAATTTTTTATGGAGGGGATTCAGCTAAATTTTTCCAAATACATTTATAAAGTAGGGGTCTCTAACATATAAAATTCTCGTATCATAGTGTTAGTGGTTGCACTCCTCCATTACGGCTTGACCGATACTTATGAAATGTTGTGCGTGTATTCAGTAGGTCTGAGAATAGGCCGTAAAGTATTTTTCACTCTCCTACCAAATTTTGAGGTTTGCGGTGGAAATTGTAGCTTATAAATAGTTGCTATTGGTTATAGGAGAAATAAATAAATTAGTATAGGTATTTTTTATTTGGATGCCATTGGTTAATAGGGCAGATCAAGTGGAAGCATAATACATCAAATCAAATTTTCGCACATTGTCCGCGATCCAACGTAGCCGGATTTGGCCAAGTTGCATCCAAAAGTAGTTGAACAATTGTATTTTTTTTTTTACGAGCAACAAAATGATCGGGATCATCTAGTATTAATATATATATTATATGTTTAGATAGGTGTTTATGGGGAAAATTGGGGGGGGGGTCCAGACACTATGGACCCCCCCTAAAGCCTTTAATACGCCACTGTTCTTACTATATTTTTGACATTTAATTAAAAAGGTAGGTACTAGGTATTAATGTATTATCCCAAAAAAATATTTTATGTTTGATTTAGGTATTATAGTTATTTATAAGGTAAAAATAATTTATTATAATTATAAAAAATATTCTTAAATTTAAAATAAAAATGAAATAATCAAAATCAAAATTAAAAGTTACTAATTCAATATTATAAGTTTACAGCATATTATCTAGTTATACGAGGTAGTTTTGGAAATTTTGGGTAGTCGAGATAACATGGAAGTACCTAATGCTTTTATTAACACGCATAATGTTTCATGATAAATTGTGTAAATCAATAAAATATTAAATTAAAAAATATAAATGAGGTAGACACAGTATAATAATAACTATAACGGTAACATAATATAAAACTAAAATAACTATTATCTATAAACATTAAAATATACTATATACAAAATAACAGTTAAGTATGTTGAATTACTCTAACAGGACACGATTCAATCTTGTTGACAACTTTTATAACAGAAGCACGGATAACATGATCATTTATACTAATGTTCTCAGATTCCAAATGCGTGTTTCTTACATGGCGGTCCAAATTATCTTTACGTGTGAACTTCTTCATACATATTGGACAGTTCAAAATGTTTTTTTCTATAAAATTCCACATAACAATTATTTTACCATTAATAATTAATATTTATTATTTTATATGATGTATGTTTATTACTACTATGAGTTCCAAGATGTCTTTGTAAATAACGCTTTTCTCTAAATCGTTGATTACATAAATAACAAGCTAGTTGAGTTGAAAATATATGAGTCTTTTGATGTGAAACCAATGCATCTTTCAAACTAAATTTTCGTTTACAGGTGTCACATGAAAATGCTTTAGTTCCTGCAATATAAAGTACAACTAATTTAATACATAATTTGTTGTGATTAATTAATACATTTTTAAGGCCAAATTAAATAAAACTAAAAGAACCAAACATTAATAAATATATTTTTGACATAAAATGTTAACTGACAACTGTATATTTATTAATATAAATACCAGAATGTTTCCTAATGTGGTGTTTTTTTAGGCATTGCTTATTTTTGAAAAATTTTAAACATGTTGCACATTGAAATGGTTTTTCTAGAGCATGAGATTTCATATGAACTTCCAATGATCGCTTTCTTTTAAAACCTTTTGCACACGTTGCACAAAAATGAGAACGCACTGAAATTAATATAATGAAAAGTTTAATTAATTATATTTGATATGATTATATGAATACATTGTAGGTACAATTATTATTTTATTTTTTTAATATTACCTGTATGTACTATTTTATGTTCAATCATTTTAGATTTAGTGAAAAAACATTTATCACAATCTACACATTTAAATGGTCTTTCCCCTAAATTTATAAAATAAAATAAAATACAAATTAAAACTTATTTAACATTTTCAATAGACAATAAGAACAATAAAAAAAAAATTCAAAAGTTAATTATTGAACACTTAATTTTTATAGCAAAACAAAACCTGCAAATTGCAATACTACATTTGTATATACCAAAACTTAAATATATTTTAATTCATTATTGAAATTGCTTCTTATACAATAATTTTATGTTTGAGAAAAATTACTTTTATTTAATTATGTAATTCCCACTATAACAGTATGGTGGCAATTAGATAATACGACAGAAGTAATAATAATATTTTAAGTTTCAGAAAAATAATACATTTTAAGAAAACTTGTCATTAGATTTTTTTAAATTGTCATTAAGTTAAGTTTTAACTTTTTATATTCAAAAAACTGTATCAGAAGATCTTACAGTACTTTCAGGATCAGCAGTATATAATTTTTAAGATCCTTTAAGTATCATAGAATTTAACAGTCAGTAATTAAAATAGGGATCATAATAATTAGAGACCGGAGTTTTATGTTTTTACATCTTTTTACTGAGAGTATGCAGCTTCAATTTGATAAGCTTTCTGGACGATTCATTTACCTATAAACTGATATACAAAAGTTTTTAGAGCATAAAAAAGAATATTTCAAGGTTAAAGAATATTTTGTGCAAAAATCATGTTTTAGGAATATATTGGTATATTGGGGTCTAATTTGAATATTTTATAAAAAATCTAATAGTTTATAAAAAATTTTTTTATTATAGTACCTATCATATTATTTATCTTGACGAAAGGAATATTGAAAAGAACATAAAATTGATAAGAAAATCAATTATAAATTTTTTTCTAT
>WHPZ01588094.1:0-38615 GCA_016617965.1 Macrosiphum rosae
CGGGCCTGGGCAACGATACCCGCCCCCTCAACGAAGACTTTTGCCGCGTCCGCCGTTTGCAGGCCGTACCACAGCGTCCGGTCGATCCCCTTGAGCCAGCGAAAACGGGCAGAGGGCAGACGCAGATCACGCCCATAAAGCCAGGCCAGCGCCGAGCGCACCGTGCCGTGCGGGGCCAGCCAGTCGCTGACCCCTGCACAGGCCAGGACTCGCGCCACCTGTGCTTCTGACACTGACCAGTCGGGCTGGCTGCGGAACACCGGAGCCCGGAAGGGACGGCGTACCAGGCAGGAACGATTCAGGCCATCAAGCAGGGTCGAGGCCGCCGCGCGGTCATCGGCAAACACCTGCAGCCCGAAGACGGCGAGCAAGGCCCGCTCATGTGGCTGCCACTGGTCAGGCGGCGTCATCGCCGGCACCGTCTGCGCATCAAAAATGGCACGGGCCGCTTCGCGATCCAGCAGACGCTGGCCAACCAGGCCGTGCTGCGCCGCAAAATCCTCCGGTGTCAGCGCCCAGGCGTTCTCAGGCGTGGTGTCGTTCATCAATCCATCACCCTTGTGGCCTGCCAGCACCGGGATCACCGAAGGTGCGAAGGTGACCATCACACGCGGTAGCGTGTGAATGGTTAACCAGCGGCGACTATGAAAACCGAGCGCCGGATGGCGAGCGACTCCCCACCCGGCCAACATCAGCAGGGGGAAGCAGGGCACCAGCAGAATGTGGGCAGTGCCGTTCATGACAGCCAGCCACGTGCTGACGCTGACGGTCGTCGCCCCGTTGCCGGTCATGGCCAGCAGGTTGATGCGTTGAGCCGCGTAGTGGTGGATCTGCGGAAAGTCGGTGAACCGCTACAGCCAGTAGAGCAGCCAGCAGCTCCAGCGCACCAGGTCGGCGAAGTAGAGCCAGCACAGCACGGCGGACAGGCACAGCGTGATCACTGCCACAGCCGGCTCATTATGACCGGCGGCACTGGGATAGGGCGTTTGCATAAGGGGATCCGGAAAGGGAAGCAGGGACGAACGGCCTGCTGAAATAATGACGAAAAAACACTGGCGCGGAGCCGGTGTCAGTCGAAAAGCCTTGATTCAAGCCCTGATGGGCGCTCAGGCCACCTGCTGCACCACCACGTCGTGCTCAAATTCAATGAAGCGGCTCTGCTGCTTCACGTATTCCGGCCAGGCGTCCGGGAACGGATCGTCATAATGGTTGTGGCTCATCGCGTCCAGGGTATCAAACAGTACCATGGTCACCGACAGATGCGCATGGATACTCAGTACCGGCATATCGGGCATCCGGGTGTACAGGCGCAACGCGCTACCTTCCAGTTGGCGTCTGGTCCAGTCCTTCATGGACAGGCCGATGACATCGATGACGTCTTTCTTCACCCTATGGATATAGAGGAGGGTGCCATGCCGCGTATCGATACCGAAATACTTGCCGTCACCGACATCCATCACCTGATGCTGTTTCTGTGGACTGAATCGGTCAGGACGGCTAAGCAAGGCAACCATTTTATCCAGTCTGCGGCGGCGAGACAATTTAACAAAATGTCTTATACTCAGAGGTATTATCAGCGCTGCCCATACCCCAACTGTAAATGCATAAAACTCTTCGTCTGGTTTGCTCATGGTGTGACCAAAAGCTCCAATGAGAGTTATGGGAGCCATTATAATTAAAAATGGAAGAGCTAAGAAATAATAAGCAAATTTAACAATCACCCACAACGTCTCAGCTTTTGTATCAGTGCGTTGAACAGTTTTCATGGCATCCTCCCGCCACAGTTCTTCTGATTAAATTATACCCTAACCTGGATATAATGCCAGGTGTAGTTACCGTATACCATCCTGGTTTCCCGACGGCAGGGCGCGGTTGGGGGCATCCTGAAGTCCCGGTGTTTTCCGTGAGTCGCTCCCCGCGTGAACAAACATCCCTTTGACGTCATCCACCATGCCACCCATGATACCGGCCATGCGCGCCCCTCCCAGAAACGTAATGACATGATCGGCCAGCATGGCCTGCAAACCAAACACCCGCGTCACCCCAAAAGTGGCGATACGGGCATAAATCATCAACCAGCCTATCATCTTGAACAGGCCAATAATGGAGTCAGCGTTGGCATTGGCCAGCGCCGAACCAAACAGCAGGTCTAACAGTGTGCCGCCCGCCATCACCGCCATTGAGGCAAAAAAGAACCCCAATACCATCAGCGAGGGCCGCAGCATCATGTCGATCAGGAAAATATAGCCATAGGCGCTACGACTCCCCCTGTCCTCCTCGGCTCCAAGGTGTGTGGCCGACCACATTGGCCCCGCCGCACACCCCACCATGACACTCACCAGCCAGTTGAAAACCCCGACCATCCAGTACAGGAACGGCACCGCCGGACGGCACCGCCGGCAGGAATACCGCCAGCGAGAAGCCTACCGCGAACAGCAGCAGCAACAGGAAGTAAAACGGGGGAGACAGCTCGGTCAGGACATCCTTGACCACGGCGGGCAGATTGATAAAGGTAAGCTTACCGATGGCACCCAGCACCGAGTTGTCCGCCGTCGAGGCGGCCGCCAGCGTCAGAGTGTAGGCCGCCAGGGCGCTCTCTGCCGCGCCCAGGGTATAGTCTCCAATGGTCTGCATCTTGATTAAAGGATTGACCTGATCTGAAAAGCTAGCATCTGTGCTTAAGTTCCATGTAGCTACGAAATTAGTGGCTTTCTGCATGGGATTTTTAAAGACGCTGACAAACACGGCATCCGGATCAGTGGCGCTTAGCGCCGCCCCATCATCAGGGGCGGTTTGCGATCCCAGCGGCGCGGTGTAAGGACTGTTCTGCACCTGCGCCCAGTAAGCTGCAAAGACCTGATGATACAGATCCCCGGTGCCCGTTTCGCTCTGCAGTCCCGGCCCGGTGGTGATCGGCGAGGCATTGGCCACAGCGTTGGTCTTGCTGTTGGCCGTCGCAAAGGTGTGATACCAGGCACCCAGCGACAACCAGCCCCGGGCTTTTAGCTGGGTGGTCAACTGGCTCTGCAGGGCCGCGTGGTAATTCAGCTGGTTCAATGCCTGGTTCACGGTGTGTTCATAGGTGGCGGCCGCCGTCTGGATCAGGGTTTCCGCGTCAGCGAGCGTGCCGGTGTCCTGGTCGCGGCGACTCAGGTACGTATCAACAAACGCCCCCGCTGCGGCGTCAAGCGTCGACTGCAGGGTGTCCAGCGCCTGCCGCTCGGCGGCCGTCACGTTGTCGGTATTGACCGGAGACGTAAGACTCCCTTCCAGTCCCCCTTCTGACGTTTCGGGGATACGGGCGCTTCCACAGCGCGCGCTGCCATTGTCAGTGAGGTAGGATCCGTTACCTCCCCTCGTCTCCATGGGCAGGGTGCGCGCCTGCCCGTCCTGATAGAGCATGGCCAGTTCGCGATTGGTGGCGTACTTGCAGAGGTTCATTTCAAACACGGCCCGCGCGGCCGAGCGGGTCGCGGGAGCCGTAGGCGGGACGACCAAAGACATGCCACTGCTTATCATGTCCGCCGCCTTGTCGGTGAGCTGGTTCGCTCCGCCGATCCCCATGGTCGAGGCCGCCCACAGCATCACCAGTTGGGAGAGTGACCAGCCCGACGCCGTGGGGATCAGGGTGATAAAACCGGCGAAGCTCATCACGGGATGCAACATCGTGCGCCCGCTACGAAACACCTGCCCCTCCTGCCCCCCCTGGTAGAGCGATTTCAGGGTCACGACCAGGAACCACACCAGCGCCACCGTGCACAGCACGCCGTTGAGCATGGCGAAGAGCGAGCCTATCAGCGTAGGCTGGCCGGGCTGGAAAGGGGACAGCACCACGTCCCCAAATATCATCACCAGCGCCTGTCTGGACAGGTCACCCGTCTTCTGTGCGGCGTCGCTGATGGTCTGATAGTCCACGTCGGCGGCGAACGCCGGGCAGGATACGGCGCACAGCAGCGCCGCCGCCTGAAGGGGTTTCAGTAGCTTCATGGTAAACCTTAAAGAATGTGAGAGGTGAGACTGCAGAAATCGCCCGAGGGGAGGCAGGCAATGGGCTATCGCCGTAAACCGGCGGTGAGTACCCGGCGACACCAGCGTGTCTCCCGCAGGAAGGCCTGAAACCCTCCCTGCTCTGACGCCGAGACCCGCTGCGCGTCCAACTGCCACAGCCGGTAGTTTACCCCCAGTGCCTGCACAAAACCGGTGGCGCTCAGCAATCCCATGACCAGTAACACACTGCCGATGCGCAGCCAGCCAGTCGGGCTAACGCTCCCCCCGCTGTCACCAGCATCAGCAGGAGCCCGATGGCCGGCAGGGCTGTCAGCCACATCAGCCCCCACCAGATCCACAGACTGAAGCGATAGTGCCGGTAAAGCGTCGAGGCCGGCAGGCCGGTGTCCGCCACAGCCTGAGACCAGTTGGCGGGACGATAGTCATCCACAGCCCGGCACGACGTGACAGTCCGGATACGCTGCCAGAGCCGGGCAACGTTGTGGCCGGTGTAGCGCCCAACCTGAGAGATGTCGGAGACCGGCACCAGCACGTTGAGGGCAAACCAGCCTGCACGTTTCGCAATCGGTACGGGCGGTTTTTCCTCCGGGAGGCGATCACGCCCCCTGCTTTCTGTCTTCATGGCCCGCCCCCTGATGCGTCAATGTCGGTTGAAACAGCGTGAAGGGCTGATAGTGCAGCACACTCAACGCGCGCAGCGCCCCCGTAATAAAGGCGTACACCGCCATCAATGCGGGATCTTCCAGACAGCGGATCCCCGGTGTCAGGAAAAGTATCTGGCCAGGCCGGGCTCGCAGCGTTTCAAGCCGGAATCCGTATCCCGCCAGGAATGTCTCCGCCACGTGTGGATGGTGATAAACCGCCATACGCTCACGGAGCCTGTGCCGCCTCACCGGCACCCCACTGCGTCAGCAGGGTCTGTGCTGCCGTGCTGCCTGCAATGCCGGGTGAACGCGATACTGCCGACTCCAGCGGGCAATAACCGCCCACAGGTCATCCGCCCACAACCGCCCGGCCAGCGTCGGCAGATCGGCGCAGCAGCGGGTGTCCTCCGCAAAGGTCAGTATGCAGACCATGAGCCGATGCGTCAGCGACGCCGGCCCCTCACCGGGAAAAAGCGCCCCGGACAGCGCCGCTACCCCCTCCCTGGCCTTCACCCCCTGCAGCTCGCGCAGAACGTCCCAGTTGTCTCCCTCCGGCGTCTGGCCGGGCATCAGTCGCCAGGCCTGCGAACATCGCCAGCGGCTCGCCTGCCAGAACTGCGTCCAGAGTTCACCACACGGATCCAGCACCAGTAATGGGCCGTCAGCCGCGTCCAGTGCCGCGGTCAGCGCGTGGCTGTCTGGCACGAATACGCTGCTCATCGTCATTTTTTGCTCCCTTTTTTTCCTGATGTCATCACGGTGACGTGACGCCCGCGCTCATCTGTGCAGACAGCGCCTGCAACTGCGGGGCATAGTCCGCCCTGGCGGCCAGTGCCCGCTGTTGGCCCGCCAGAATGTTTGCCTGCCGCAGCTCGTTTTTGATACCTAATGCCAGCCAGTTGCCCAGACTCTGCTGGCGCGCCAGTTCGCGCAGCAGGTTATCGCCGCTCATGGCCTGCAGGTCGGTGACCCAGGCAGTATTGGCATAACGGCGTCCCACCTCGAAGGCGTCGAACTCGCGTTCGCTCATCTCGCCCGTCTGCTTCACCTGCGCCGAGGCGGTCTGCTGGTAATAGGTCTCGGCGGACACTGTCTGACGGGCTTCACTCAGTGCCTCGCGCGTGGCCGCCAGCGGCTGGCTCGCGGCCACCATATCCAGTTGCGGCTGCGCCGCCGCGCTCTGGATGGCCTTGTATTGCGTCAGCAACCCTTGATACGCCTGCCCGGTGGCGGTCTGGATCTCCCCCTTGCCCGGTGAGCGGCCCGCGTTATGGCGCGCCGTGTTACTGAGGTACGCCATCGCCGCGTCCGTCTGCTGGGGTGTAAACGTCAGGTCTGGCACCTTGCCATGCGGCCCCGCGCCATCCAGCAGGGAGCGTATCTGGGTATCACCACCCGGCAGCGGTGACACACCTGAACACAGCCCCGTGCCGCCGTACGCCCTGGCCTCCTCAGCCGTACAGTAGGCCGCGTGTATAGCGGCACTGCGATAGCTCCCCTGCCGTGGCGACATAGCTCCCCTGCCGTGGCGACACCGGCAGACTGGCCAGCGTATCCCGCACAGCCGGGCTGCTTACGCCCCCGCCCGAGGTCAGGCGTGACGCCGCCGCCCGTGTGGCGCGGCTTACCTGTACCACCGTGCCCGATGCTGACTCGCTGCAGATACTGTCCGGCAGGGTATAGGCCTCACGGGCTTTCTCCAGCCGATCTGCCTGGCGGTTAAAATTGTCCGCCTCCCGCTGCATGCGTGCCGTATCGGTGATAGCCGTGTTGATCTTTTCGCCGGACTGCACCACCGCCGTACCGGTTTCGGTCTCGGCCGAAAGAATTTCGCCGAGCGTGTCCTGTATCTTTCGCAGCGCCGGCATCACCTGCTGCTCAACCGGCTGACTGCTGACAACATCGACCACCATGGCCTGAGCCTGTGGGGTCAGCGCGGCGAGCAGGCAGGTCGCCTGCAGCCCTTGCCGCACGCTTGCGTGTAATGCTCTGTTCATGGATTGGATCCTCCTGACGGGTTCAGAGGTCATAGCCCTGTTGCCTGACGAGTTCGTCCGCCAGTATGCGAATGGCGTTGTCGCTGCTGATCTCACCCGTGGTGCGCCGCCGGTGCGCAATGACTTTCGCCGCGCTGCCGCCGGGGAAAAAACGCCCGAGGATACGTCGTGCCGTCTCATCGCCCACGTCTTTTTCCAGCATCTCGCGCAGCGCCCTGTCCTCCGGCATGGTACTCAACGCCCACAGTTCCTGCGGCCCCACGGTATGCTTCATGATATGCGCCAGCGTGCTCCCTCCATTGATTTTAAAAATCCCCAGGAAGGGCACGCCGCTGCCGTCCGCCGCGGCCCCACTGCCCATGCGCATGAATCGCCTGAGCGTCACCGTAGGGACCTGGAAGCGATCCCGCAGCACCGCCTCATCATCCGGATCGACCGCTACCATATAGACCGAGTTGGCGGAGCGCTGGACAGCCTCCGGAAAGTCACGCAGGTACTGGGATGAGAGCACCGTGCGCACGCCATGCTTGCGCTGCTCGCGGTCAGCGGTCTCCAGCATCGGGAAGATAAACGGCACATGCCTGGCGTTGTGCAGCTCGTCGTACACCCGGGTTTTTACCTCCTGGTCAAGCTGCTCCACGCGCGCCCTGTGCAGCGCATGCCAACGCGGGTGCAGCCCCGCAAACAGCTCACCGGCAAACAGGAACATGATCCCGGTCTGCAGGTGACCGACCCTGGTCTCCTTGCCGACCACATACTGCAGATCCACATTGATGACCCGCGCCTGCGGACTGATCATGAACCGCGTGCGGCCCGCAAACATGCGGTACTGGCGACAGGCGTCGCGCAGACAGCGGGCGAGGTAGTCGACAAACAACTCCCGGCTCCCGTCACACTCAATGGTGCCGTAGATACTGGTCAGATCCGCGCTGCCAAGCAGCGGGGGCATGTCTGCCAGTTCCGGCACCGCCTGAAATTGCGCCCGCTGCGCGGCAAGCGTTTCCCCCACATCCTGCAGCACATCGCACAGCTCATACCAGCTACAGTTTTCGCGGTAGTCGGGAAACCTGTCCCACAGCGCGGTTTTCTCTATCGCCCGATCCACCTCCGGCACCAGACCAGGCTCGTAACGACGTGGCGTGTTACGGGCGGCGTTGAAGGCTTCGCACACCAGGCGTCGCAGGATCACCCCGGTGTCTTTGCTGTTAGGCGGATCACCCGTGGCCGGATCGATGCACAGTGCCGTCAGCAGGTTCGTCATGAAGTCTTCCTCGTAGCCGAGTGGCGCGCGCAGGCCGAGCTGGATATCGAACAGGTTACGGCAGTACGCCGGCTCATTGCGCAGGATGATGTTCAGCACCTCGTCCTGCCGCGCGGGCGGCAGCGCCGATCGCATCAGTGAGACCATGCCCGTTGCACTCAGCCCTTTATCCGTCACTGAAACGAAGGGGAGGTGATGATTCGCACTCGTGGCCATGATGGTGGTCAGCCGGTTGAGCAGCACCGATTTGCCGCCCCCGGAGTCGCCCGCCAGAATCGTGGTGAGTTTGGTCTGCTTCGGCGTGGCAAGCCCCACTGGCATGATTTTGCCATCGGGCGTTGGAAACAGGGCGTTGCCGTCTTCGTTCCACGCCGAGGCGGGCCGGGTCAAGGGCAGCAGGTTCAGTGCCGCTGACAGGGGCGGGTACAGCAGCCAGGGGCCACTCGCCGCCGATGAGGCGGTCAATGTGGCCACCCACGCACGCACCGGGTCACCGAAGGTCTGCGTCACGCCACACACGCCCCAGGAGTCCAGCGCCTGTTTCACTAGCGTCAGATTGCGCATCACCGTTTTGGGCGAATCGCCCCAGGTGGCGACAGTGATGCTCATCACACACACCGGGTCGTGCCTGTCGCGTGCCGCGCGCAGTGACACCGACTGCCAGATAGGCTTGAGTCCCGGCACCCATTGGGTGAAGTCCAGCACGCCGTGCTTGAGCCCCAGCTTACGCATGCCGCCGGGCATCATATCCAGCCGAATGCGCCAAGGGACGCCACGGGGAAGCAGCTTGCGCAAACACCTGAAACTCTGCGGATCCTGCGGCCCAAGGCTGACGGCCAGCGTGCCGTGCCAGACGCTGTTGATTTCCAGCATGTTGTTGCGGATCTGCTGCACACCCGCCCCCATCACCTGCACGTTCAGCCAGGGTGCCAGCAGCGCCGTCACGTCCTTACCCTGACGCACCCCTCGCGGCATCCCGGGGTCGTCCGGCAACAGCGGCTGCCAGTCATTCCCGGAGCCCAGTGGGTCGGTCTGCGCGCGCAGCACGCGGCCCACCTCGTGTGCATCAAGGCGACGGAGCAGCACGCCCTTGCCGCTGTCGCCGAAGGCACGCTCCACCTGGGCAATGAAGGCGTCGTGACGGATTTTGAGGCCCGCCAGTTCTGTGAGCAGTGGGTTCTGGCCGAAAGCGGCCGGCGGACTGGCCTTGATCAGCTCGCCCAGACGCGCGTTTTCGTCGCGCAGCTCGTGCCCGGCCAGCACGCCGCGCCCGGTGTAGCACACAAGCCAGGTGCGCTCGCGGTTCACCCAGGGGGCCTGCTTCTCTACCTGCTCGTCGAGCAGATACGCCAGGTCGAGGCCGGTACGCGTCAGCGAGCGGTTCTGGGGGGCAAGCAGGTGTTGGATTTCCGCGCGCCCACCGTCCGGATCGCACTCGTGCACCAGACTGATCTTGTGCCCGGTTTTACGGTAATGCGCTGTCAGGGCCTCGGTCATGCGCGCGAGACGCCCCTGCCAGGCATCCGTCTGCCCTTCGGGCAGCGTTTCGTCTGACTCGCGATAGCTGCCAACGACCTCGTACACCGTCAGGTAGTCGCCGTTATGCGTGACCATAATGTAGGGGGCGCTGAGGTCGGGATTGTGAACGCGATCGTCGTCAGTCAAGCGGATAATTGTTTGCAGGTCACAGTAGTCAGGCAGATCACGGGAAACGGCAAAGCGCGTAACAGCGGTGATGACATCTTCAGTCCAGCGGATGAGGCGGTTTGGCATACAGGTCGCTCCGTGTGTAGGTCTGCCAGCAAGGCGTCTGCACCGCGTTCTCCGCCGTGCGGCCCTCTGGCAACAGCAGGGTCAGGTCGTCAAAAACATCAGGGGGAAGGATAAGCACGCAGCCTTCGAGGCGGTGCTGCATGGCCTTGCGGCGTGCGGGTGACAGTCGCTGCATCGCGCGGGCAAACTCTGACGCCCGTGCGGTGCCCCACATGTTCACCACTTCCCGCGCGTGGCGGGACAACCAGTTCCACACGCGTCGACCGTCCCTGCGGGTGGCGCGGTCACCACTGCGCAGCGCAATCAGCGCCCGCCGCTGCAGATTTATCAGGTCAGCGGCGTGCGCATCCGGTAGCCACGCAAGGTGCCCGTGCAGGGCCGTGGGACTGTCAAGATGACCGGTGAGCCAGCAGAGCGTGCACACGGGCAGGGCATACGGCCCCTGCCACAGCTGCTGTGCATGGGTGGCGCAGCCGCAGCAGCCCCGCGAGCTCCTTGCCCCAAAAAGTCTGTGTGCCCGCTTTCGTCCGCAGGGTGATAAAGGTACTCTCGGCCGCCTTCGGCTCGAAGCGGAACGGTGCCTGCCCGCAGGCCGTGACCTTCCCGGTGACAGCTTCGCGCGCCTTCTCTGCCGGCGTATGAACCGCCGAGGGGGTTTCTGGTGTCCCTGCAGTGGTACCCGTCGCCTGAGGGACACCTGCCTGAGTTGACGGTATTACGGGCGCGGCGCTGCCCAGGGTGGCCGTAGGAGCCGGTGGGGGAGGCGTCGCGTTCGGCGTTTTCGCGCCAGCGCGTGGCACCGCTGGCTCGCCACTTTCATGCTGACGTCCAGTCTGTTGGCCACGATGACGCTGAGGGCAAACGTCTTGAACGCGTCGCTGCCAGTGAGTTCAATCCGGCCATGATAATGCCTTGCTGCGGTAAGCAGAGTGGCGAGCACCTTCTCTTCGTGCGCACTTGCCCCCTCTGCCATCACCAGCCGGTTGCCAAAATCAAGGAAGGCGGGTTCGCCATCGAGCTTGTAGAGCACGCTTTTACCATCCGGTTGCTCCTCGTACGTGACGCGGCTCAGGAGCTTATCGGCATCAATGCATGTCTGTTTGCGCGTCTCTGGCACGTCATCATCTGACGGAGCAATGCGGCGCGGGCCAGTCAGAATGGCGTTCTCCTCGCTGGGGATCGCCCAGTTTTCCTCGTCAGCACCGGCGGCCGTTGCCTGCTGCACGGGCTGAGAGGACGTATCACGCGCGGCCGGATCAGGCGGGGAAGCGGCGGCAATGGGTTCTGCCGCTGCCGTTGCGACCGCCTTCGCGTCAACAGATGGCGCGTCCGGTACGGGGGGTACCCGCTCTGCGAGCAGCTTCTCCGGCTCAGCGACCTGTTGCGCGCGCAGGAGGCGGTAAACACTCGTCTGCCCGATCGCCAGTTGCCGGGCAATCTGCGCCGGCTTCATGCCCTGATCACGTAGGGCGAAGATCTCGGCCGCTTTTACCTGTGCCGCCCCCGGTCGACTGCGGGCAGGCCCAGGCAATGCAACAGGAGCAGCGGGTGTAAGGGGGGAAGGCGCGCGTGGCGCATCGTCGGGTGTGCTCATGGGGGGATCCTTATCGTTAAGCCGTTCAAGGGCCTGGTTAATATCTGGCAGCAGGGTTGCCCGCAGGCGCTCAGCGCCTCGGGACTGGTGCAGATCGTTGAAGTCGGTGAGCCCCCGGGCGATATCTGCGGCAGTCAGATCCGGGAGCAGCACCGCCCCGCCAGTGGCGGCGGCCGCGTGCTGGGCAGAAAGCACGCCCTTGTTTTTTTCTTTGGCATGATCTACATCAGCCATAAACAGGTGCGGGCTGTCGGGGTAGCGGGTTGTCAGCACATCCGCCACCACCGGCATGTTCCAGGCATCAATGGTCATCACCACCGGACGGCCGGTAACCATGTGCAGGCTGCGCGCCGTCGCGTAGCCCTCGGCGTAAAGGATGGGCTCACCGTTACGCAGCTCGCCGCCCTCGACGCGGAAGTGTCCGGATTTCGGCGCGTCCTTGTACAGGTACTTTCCTCCGTCAGGCGAGATGTACTGCAGTGTACGAAACATCCCGTCCACGTCGTAAAACGGGACGACCAGCGTACCGTTACGCGTCTGCCGAATATCGGTGGCAACCGTAATGCCCTTTCGCGTGAGATACCCGTGCGCCGGATCGGCAGCGGGAAGCCGGTCGTAGAGCGCCTTCGCTCTGGCGGTTTGCCGGGCGTAGCGTGCCGCCTGATCGCGCGCAAAACTGTCCTGCGACTGATGCATGACCGCGCGCGCGACCGGATCTGCCTCGCCGGTGTGGCCACTGGCCTTCCAGCGCGTGATGTCCTTGTCGTTATCCGCGCGGTGGTAGTTGATGAACCAGCCGCCGGGCTTGATGCCGTCCAGAAAACCCCGGTACACGCCGTCGCGGTTGCCCCTTTTGCCCTCTAACACGGGCACATGGTGACGCTGCCCATCCATCACCGGCAGGCCGTCCAGCACCAGCCCGGCGCGGGTCAGCGCGTCCAAAAACTCAGACTGCGGGTCTCCGCACCCGCTGCTGCGGATACTGCGGTCAGGCATCCACGCCTGAAGGCGACTCAGATCCGCGCCCGGGCGGGCGTACCAGAGCTGGTCTGCCTGACTCCAGGCGATGGCGCTGCGCCCGTCGGGGAGCTTTCCCGCGTCGGCGCGCGCCGCATGACGCTGATCCGGCATGACAGCCAGCCAGACCCGATAGTGAGCAATACTCATCAGTAAGTCTCCAGGTTAATCAGCACACGGCTATTCGCCGTCAGTAAAACGTCGGTACCACCAGGGGCGGCCGCTGAGGCTTTTACCCCGCATCAGGCGTACCCCGCGCGCGGCAAGCACACTGACCGACCAGCCAAATGCCTGCAGGAGACGAAACACTGCAATGACGGCTGTCACACTGTAGAGGGTGTTCATGGCGGGAAAACGGAACCAGAAGAGGTAGAGAAGGAACAGTCCCCCGGGGACACCGTACACATTCAGGCTGCGCCCGGCATCTCGCCAATAGCCGGGAGGCCAGCGCGACGGATCGTTATCACGCATCACCCACCTCCTCAAACTCACGGCGCTGACGCGGCGACATCACCACCGCCAGCTCTGTCACATCGATGCGCCCACGCTGGTACAGCGCCCACGCCTGGTCAATGATGCGGCGCTTCTCCAGCCGGATGAGGGCATTGACGTGCCTGCCCCACTCCGGCCAGGGGATGTCGCCGAGCTTTTCGCGCAGAGGGTGGTCGATAATGATGTACTCACGTACCGCCACGCGCGTCCCGTCAGTGGTGCGCAACAGCGTTTGCACCACCACATACTGCAGTACACCCAGCAGCGCCCAGGCCATGGCATCACGGCTCTCATGCGGAAATTCGTTGATCAGGCGGGGAAAAGCTTCACCTGGCGAGTCGATATGCGTGGTGGACAGGCACAGGTGGCCCAGTTGGCCTGCGCGGATACCGGCGTCAATGGTTTCACGATCACGCATCTCACCTACGCCGATCACCGAGGGAGCTCGGCGTAGGTCTGCCCGGATGCCGGTGGCAAAATCCGGGATATCCTTCCCGATCTGCGACTGCACCGGGGGGAGAATATCGCCCGGTTTACCCAGAATAAACTCGATGGGATCTTCTTTGGTCGTGACCTTGCGATCCGGATAGTGATCGAGACACCAGCGGTAAATGGAGGCCAGGGCGGTGCTTTTTCCCGACCCGGTCACCCCGCCAAACAGCGCCAGCCCTTTGGCGGGCAGAATGGTATCCATCAGCGCCGGGGCAAGTCCCAGGCTACCCAGTGGTGGGATATCAGTGGGGATCACACGCAGCGTCCAGCCAATGGTGCTGTCCTGTCGGCCGGCTGTTCCCTGGAGCAGATTAACGCGATAGCGGACACGCTCGCCGCGCGCCAGCCCGTAGCGTCCCTCGGCATTTCCCTCCAGTTGCAGCGCCCGATCCACCGATACCCCGCTGCGCACCAGGGGACGCAGCTCGGGCGAAAACACCTCATCCATGAGCTTGGCCAAGGTGTCATCCGCAACCACAAACGGACTGGCGCGCAACAGGCGGCCATGGCGGCTGATAACCAGGTGGTTATCCCCCTGCAGGTGAATGTCACTGGCCCCCTGACGGGCGCACCAGACAAAGAAATGACACAGGGACTCGGCGGTCAGCCCCTGCGGGGAAAGGGTATGGCTGAAAGTTTTCCGTTGTCATCAGGGCTTCTCCGTATTGATGAACGGTATCCATTTTTCACGATCAGTAATAAACGTCGCGTGCGCCGCCAGTCGCCGCTCACGATCACCGGTGGTCAATTTATGGCTGTCACCGGTGACGGTCCGCTGACGTTCCGTGACCACCGGGGCGGTAATCAGGTTCTGGCGACGCAGCAGCACGTACTGCAGCATGCCGTTATAGTCACGCGTCAGGAGGTTGACGTTGGCGGCCAGCGTATCGTCAGCGCTCTGCCGCCCTTCCTCCCACCCTTTTTTTAATGCCGCCTGCCAGATGTCACGTTGAACGCTGTTCTCCGGGATCAGTGATCTCTCCGGCTCTTTCGGGGGCGTCATCATCAGCCCGGCCAGCAGCCATGCCCGCCATGTAGGCGGATTACTGACAAAGCGCTCCGGCTTGATGATTTCGTATACATGACTGGCAGTGCGTATCTGGTCGGGCGTCACATGCGTCACACCGATTGCCTCGGTGATCACCGGGGGCAGCCAGCCGCGCGCGTTGATAAGTGGACGGAAGTCATATGTCTCATCCAGTCGCCTGGCCCGGACGTCCAGGTCACGCCTCAGTTCCCACGCGCGTTGCACCTTGCCCCCCCGAAAGCCCAGCGTGCGGGCCGCGTCGGTGAGCATCTCGCGGCGATTATCCGAGACGGCAGCGGTGTCGCGTTTTACCGGTGAAAGGTAGGCCTCGGGACCCTGCGGGGGAAGCGCGTCAGTCCTAGTCTGAGGAGCGTGTAACCCCGTACAGCCCGTCAGCAGGGCGGGCAACAGGCAGGCAAAACCAGGCTTTCATCGTCCCCCTCCCTGCCGCTCCGGGATAGCGGTCATGAATTGCAGCACCAGTTGGCCGGGATACTGTGCTAGCGTGGCGCGCCACGCCGTCTGCATCTCAATGATGCGCAGCAGGTTCGCATACGTGACACCCTGCACCTGGATGTCCACAGGCAGCGGCAGACGCACACCGACAAAGCTGAAGATCTGCCCCCGCGCATGAGCCAGATGGCCAAGCAGCTCCACGGCGTCTCCATGCCAGGCCAGCGTAACGCGATCGCTATCAGCCCGGATGACCGCCACGGGTCGTGGCGTGTCAGCAAACATGTCGCCTTCAAGCCGCAACTGTTGCCCCGACTCAACCCGGGAGGAAGACGCCCGGTGGTTGAGTGAGGCTGTCTGACAGCCAGTCAGCAGCAGGGCCGCCATACAGGGAGCAAGAATGCTCATTTTCATGATATCTCCGGGAATGTTATCAATCCTTCGCAGAAGGGGTCATTTCGCCGGTCACGGCGGTGTTGGGGGAGCGGGCTATCCAGGTGGCATAGACCTTTCTGGCGTACCGCATCCGGCGGGTCTGATTGCCGTCGGAAAAACCGGCGTTATAACTGCCAAGGCACTGCCAGGTCAGTCCGCAGATCCGCAGGTGACGCGCCAGTATCCAGGCCCCGGTCTGCACGTTCAGGCAGGGCTGGGTCAGCAGGTCATGCGCGTGGCGGATCACACCCATCGCCTTCAGTTGCGGGATATGCGTGGAGTTGATCTGCATCAACCCATAATCCCGGCTGGTGATATGCCCCTGACTATCGCGGTTAACACCCACCGCATGAGGGTTCATGTTGCTCTCCACCT
Source organism: Macrosiphum rosae (assembly GCA_016617965.1). NCBI lineage: Eukaryota > Metazoa > Arthropoda > Insecta > Hemiptera > Aphididae > Macrosiphum > Macrosiphum rosae. The sequence goes on from WHPZ01588094.1 coordinate 15,569, forward strand.
GGGCGATGGCTCGCAGCACCTGTGGAGAAATGTGATAGCGCACGCCGGCGTCATTAAAGCAGTCAGCCTGAGCATGAAATGACAGCATCAGGGTTGCAACGAACAGTGCCGTCGCAAACACATCAGAAAGAATACGCATACAAAAGTTCGCCGACAGGGGGAGGCCAGAGTGCCGTTCAGGCGTTAGATTTAGTCGAGTTGACGTCTTACTCGCCTTAAAGCTTGCGGTACTCTATTTCTGTGTTTATACCAATAAGCCAAACGCCTTCTTTCTCCTCAATGAGAGAGCGAACAAGATGTGCGGCATGGGTGATAAAGGGTCTGATTAGTCCCAAATCGTGGATGCGATCATCTGACTTCATCTTTTCTCCAGACATTGCCTTTGATATATGAGCGCTAACCAATCCCTCTAAAAGCTGACGAATTTCAATTTCGTCAAAGCCACCGGGATATTTTGCTTTTGATTCATCAGACATGTTTTTCTCCTCTACCATCCACCGCCGACACCCACTGCCAGAGCGGCGTTGTGTGATGAGTCCAAAGACACATTGAGGCGGATAGTCGTGTTGGGTGAAGTTTTGTACTGGATACCCCCTGCGAGGGCATTAGCGGACTGGTAATTTCCTACCGCGACCCCGTAGGAAAAGCGGTTGCTGGCCACATAGGGGATCGAGGCTATCGCCGCTACACCCGCAATCCCGGCATGCAGGCGCTTCTCCGCCCGCTCGATACGCGTGGAAAGCTGGCTGAACTTGCTGTCTGTGTAATACCTGGCTTCATTGGCCCGCGTATCGGTGTAGGTCTGCGATTGGCGCAGCGTGTCAGCGGTGTCGATATTCAGGGTATCAACCCGCCAGTTGGTATAGTCGTTTGCTGATTTCAGCGTCGCGGCGTCACCGTCTCTCCGTGCCAGGGACTCGTTGGCAATGGCTTCATTGCGGGCCGTCTGCTCCACCTTTAACAAGGCATCTGTACGCGCATTGGTGACTGTCTCACGCTCGTCTGTGTGTGACCTGGCAGCACGCAGCGTATCGGCATTGGAAGCCTGCACCTGCCCCACATTGGCGGCATCGGTTTTTGACGTCCCTGCCTTGACGCCGCTAATAAAGCGCTCACCTACATTGACCTCATCAAACCTTGCGGTGAGGGAGCCGGTTCCCAGCGCAACCCCGCCGTTTGTAGCATTGGCCCCGTAGCCCAGTCCCACCCCGCCGTAGCCTGCGGTCGCGCGGGTGCCGACTGCCACCGAACCTTGCCCCTGCGGGCCAGAACTCAAGGCGGCTGACTCAGCCCCAACGGCCACGCCGAAGCTGGCTTTTTCAGTTGTGACACCCTGGCCAACAGAGACCGCGTTATAGCCGCCTTTGGGCACCATTCCCCACGGCGACACCCAGCGCCTTGCTGGTGTCACCGCCCACTACAACACTCTGTTCATCGGCGACCCCGCCCTCACCCAGGATGATGGCCCCAGCGTTCGCCTGGTTCTTGTCTCCAATGATAATCCGGGGATGATTTTCAGAGGTGTTGTACTGTTTGGTTTCGTTCTGCTGCCCAATCACCACAGAATTATCCTGTGGCACCGTGTTCTGGTTCCCGATAACGGTGCTTTTGCTGCTCGGCACGTTATTCGCCTCGCCGCCGTCGAGGTTAATAGAGCCGTCAGCGGAAAACGCGGAAGCTGTCATGACAGCACAGACAAATCCCGCTAGAATAATCAGCGTTATTTTCAATTTCATTTGACGATGCTCCGTAGTATTGGATGGCTTTGGAAATGACGGGCGTGGTGTGCTGGAACACACCACGCCAACTTTTTATGGGTAGTTATGGGTGATCACCGCCGCTTTTTTTCTTCACTCAGCCAGCGAAACGTTATCTCCGGTCGCCCGTGTTTCTCTGTTGCCTTCCCACGCTACTGATCCGAGCAATCAATCTCTCCTGTGAAAGATGTTTTGCAGGCCGACACAACAATGGCACCAGTGAAACGGATCTGCCCGGCAGCGATTGGCGAGGACGCGAGCGCTGGCAATGCCATTGTGGCGAACGCAACAAGAATAATTACAACGGGGTTGATTGCGGCTAAAGTGTATTTCGTTGTTTTCATCGGACTCTCCTTTCTCTATGAAGCAATGCACCGGGGGTACTGCCATACCCCCGGTACCTGCTGCGTATCAGTCACGGATGCGACCAAATTTTATAACTAACTCCCCTTACGTTTAGTTGATCCTGATGATGGTTTAATCAAATACTGTACATATTCCAGTCAAGATTTTTGCCGTTTTCTGTGAAAGGGCGTGCCTATTGAACATCAACGTTCTCTTGTGCTGGTCAGCCTGAGATAATGGTCGTAGACCTTCCGGGCGTACCTCATTCGGAAAGGGGCATTGGCATTTCTGAATCCGGCGTTATAGGCCCCCACTGACGTCCAGTTCACGCCGTTCTGTTCAATATTCCTCGCCAGTATCCAGGCACCTACGTGGATGTTCTGGCAGTGATTGTTCAGTAACACCGCGCGGGTGATCCCCAGGGGCTTCAGCGCGGGCAACCAGGCGGAATTTATCTGCATCAGTCCAATGTCTTCGCTACGCACCTGGTCGTTTTTTTTATTCAGCCCGATGACGCGGGGATCCAGGCCACTTTCCACTTCAGCAATAGCCAGCAGCAACCGCCAGTCCACGCGGAATTTCAGCCCGGCATCCTGGAAGCATCGAGCGATGTCCGGCGTAAGCGTCGCCGCCCGAAGCATGCCTGACGTGGCTACCAACAGCAGCAAGACGCCAATCACCCGGTACCACATAATGAAACCACCATGAAAACGGAATAAAGAATGGGAATAAATGGCACGCTGCGCGCGAACTTCCCGGCTATCGCGGCCAACACAAGGCTCCCCCCCAAACAGGCCGCCGCCCATTCTGGTGTCAGCCAGGCTCCCACGGCGGGCAAAGGTCACCCGCCGCCAGCGCCGGCGGCTGTGACCGCCACGCGGTAACTAGATTCAACGTCAAGGCCGGAAGCAGCATCACCGCCGCACCGGCCAATGGCGGCAGGGGATCTTTCCCGGGCAACACGGCGCTGAGCGCCACCCAGGACAGGGCGAAGATCAACATGTCCGGTACCCACTGCGTAACACCATCAATGTAGGCAGCGCTGCCCAGCAGCAGGACAAACAGCGTAAACACCGGGTTACTGGACACCAGAGCGACGGACAGCATACCGCCGCCCAGCAGCAGAATGGCGAGACAGGAACGGATGCGGATCGGGTTCTCCCAGCCATCAGTGAGTGGTCCGGTGCGACTGCGCAGCTGACTGTCGGGCGCGTTCATACAGCGTTGGCGTGGCATAGGCCAGCATCAGGGAGAAAATAATCAGACTTACTACGGTCAACATCGGTTTTCCCTCAAATAGACCACGTATCCAACTGGAATAAAGGCGGGCCGGGGCTGCCAACCTGTTGGCGTAGTAATCCCCGTGGGGTCGGACAAGCCGAAGTGCGTGCTGTTTTCCGTGTCCTGCAACAGTTGCGAAAACAACCCGGGGACTGCTGGCCTGAACGCATAAGCGATGTCGCCGCTGATGCGGAGCGCTATGCCGCTGCTTTGTGGAAGCCAGTCCGGCAATGTGATGCGGTCTGACACATCTCCATTTGTGGGCATAGCGGCGCACAGGGCGTTATCAAGCGCTTCAACGTAGTGAAGAAACTGGCTGGACTGTTGCTGCTGCTTTACCACAGCCAGGGGAGATTGCTGCATGTCACTGACGATGGACAACAGAATGCTGGCCGCCATCAGTAAGGTGGCGGCAAGGAATAGAGAAGTTTTCATTGATAGATATAAACCCAGAACGCGCCCGGGGAACACCCATGCGTCGGGTTAGGGTCGGATACGATCCTGTACCCCGTGTTCCCCGGAACATGAAAGCTGAGGAAACCGGACTTCGCCCAGTAGGTATTGTTGTCGAATGCATTCGCTACCAGCGCATCACCGACGTAGCTGCCAACGCCCAGGCGTTTCTGCACGACCCCCCGGAACCCACCTCTTTTGGCACAACAGACGTGCCGCCTGATGCGTAAACAGTGATGGTATGTGAGGTCTGATTATGTCCGTCATATTGGTTAACGTAGCGTCCAACACCTGTATAACGGCCAGTGGATTCACCCCCGTGCCAGATACCAGACTGACAGGACAGGATAGCGCCGGCATTGTCACGACTTATCGCTCCCCAGGTATCGCAGGAGGCTCCCGCCGTGTTCACCTGCTGCAGCTTGACGACACCCCCCAGTACCAGGTCATGACTGCCCCGTAGCATGCCGTTGGCTGTCAGGTCTTTACTGGCCGTGATAGCACCACCCGACTGTACGCTCTCAGAGAAGTAACCATTTCTGGCATTGACATCCCGGACAGTGGTGATGTCGTTGCCGCCCATATTCAGCACCGTACCCATGGTATTGAACTCCGGGTAACCCGCCACCGCGTGACGGTAGAGATAATCATTGACCCGCGCCCCATTGGCGTAAAAGCCCGCAATGACTACACTGCCATCACCCGGGTTATAACCGCCAAAGGCTGACAGGTTTTCCTGCCAACTTCCCAGCGCCCCTTTTGCCACACCGTTCTCGATATAGCCCCCTGCCGCCCCGATACTGTTCGCGAGCTTGCGCGCCTGACTGAGAGAAAGTGGCGTACCGCCACTCATGAACGTCATGCTATGAAGCCGGTTCGGCACGGGCTGGAAAATCAGCGTGCGGTATGTCGCGGTATAGGGAGTCGTTGAGGCAAACCCGGCAGGCAGATAACCCGCCGTTATGAGCATGGGTACCGTCAGGGTATAGCCCGACGACACACTGCTGCTCGCAGCAATGACCGCATGCTGATCGGCAATATAGTGATTAACGGCCTTCTGGACGGTATTTGCCTGCCCCGCCGCGATGTTGAGACGGTACGCCTCCGCGGCCCACTGACTGAGCGGGATCAACACGCTCACCAGAATAATGGCCACAATGCCATACCCGATAGTGGCATCGGTTATCTGCGCGATGCCCCGCTTCAGGATCTTCACGCTCTAGCCCTCAAAATCGTAGGTTAAGGAGGAAAACTGATCGCTCAGGGCCTGGAAACTGCCTGACGCGATTTTTGCCTTGATGGTCGCGGCCGCCGATGTATTGCGGAGATTAAACCCGGTGATATCCACCTGCCGCCGATTGCTGTCAGGCGTGATCCGCAGGGTCTGGTGCGCAAGCACATACAGCGTACTGGCAATAGTGGATCTCGCTGTCGGGCTGACTTCTTCGCAGAACATCACATAGCGCTCCAGTGCCTCAATCACTGAGGAGGCGTGAATAGTCGATACCACAAACATGCTGAGGGAAGCCTTCAGTACCTCATGTGCCGTGGCCCCATCGCGAATTTCGCCCAGCAGAAATGCCGAGGCACCCATGCGATAAGCTTTGCGTGTTGCACTGGCGTACCCCTCATTTTCCCTGACTTCAAGCTGAATGCAGCGCCCCTTGCCGTGGCGGCCTTGCAACAGGGTTTCCGCCGGATCTTCAATGGAAACCCCCAGGTGGCCGGTATGGGCAATCCGGTGACGCAGCACCGCAGCCGCCGTGGACGTCTTGCCCGCGCCCATTTCGCCCGCAATCAGGAACAGCCCGGATGCCCCGGGCAGTTCAACGGATCGGCGCAAGGGCGTACTCAGTGGCACATCACTGAATGCAGGTATTGATGCGGGTGTCTGACGTAACACCATATCCGTCCGGCCAAACAGATCTTGCGACACCGTAGCCCGGTACAGGCGCTGATCGTAAAAACAGGAAAACTCGTTACGTCCGGCATCCCTGTGCTGATCTGCGCAGCGCTTGTGAAGCTGTCTGACGTCATCCATAAGAGGGGCAGGCACGGGAACGAGGAAACCGGTGGCTCCGACCATGCCCTTGATTTCGGCATAGTCCTCGCCGAGATAGAGGTCGATGACATCAGCCTCACGTAGCGTGGTGGCAATCATGATGTGTCCGGATACAGGGGCCGCTGCAGGCGGCGAGGGGAAAGGTCAGGATTTGGTGGTAAATGTCAGGGTGTTATCCCCATCAATACAGGCGGTAGCAGCCCCGGCACCTGTCACCTCAGTGGTATAAGGTGGTGGTGTTGATTTTCGTGGACAGCAGATCAGCCGTGCCGAGGCTTTTGGCCACTTTCACGCAGTCGCGTTGCTGCAGTTGCGAGTCGGTGACGGTAAATCCAACGCCATTGCCGACCACGGTGATTTGACCTCCGGACTTGTTGTAAATCCGGTTATCCGAAACGGTATAACTTCTGGAGATACTGCCGCCCTTCACCAAGGCAGGCACATAATCATCCGTCCCATAGCCACTGGACGAACGCAGGTTGCGCGTCTCATTCATTACGGTGGTCAGCAGCGTGACCTCACTGGTACTGTTCACATAAAAATAAGCCAATGCGGCAGCGGCCACCACCAGACCAATCACCACGATCATGATCCCCAGCGCCGCGATGGCGTCAGTAATATTTGAAATACCTTTCTTTAATGTTTTCATGGCACTGCCTTGGTTCAGGAGCATACACGACGGGAGACGCCGCCTGCATGATCACCGGCACCAGCATGACGCAGAACAGCGTCACGATCCCCACAGACAGCAGTGTCAGGTACCCCGAAATCATCACGGTGGCCTTCACGGTACGGCGTATGCGTCCGGTTCCCTCGGCAATCCCCATCGCGTTCAGGAATCCCTCCTCTGGCCTCCCGGACAGGTCGCAGGAATCAATGATGCCGAGTTCCTGATCGGGGATCCATTCACGCAGCGGCTCCCCCAGTCCGAACCCCCCGTCGAGATTTTCCGCACACTCTTCCAGGATCTGCGCAATGGCATTGCCCGGATTTTTCCCGCGTCGGCTGTAGTTATCAATCAGCTTCTGAAAGGTTTCCTTCGCAGACCGGCCATCCAGCAGGTATTGCCTGAAATCGTCATAAATCTCTATGCGATCCTGTGCGTTGAAGGTAATTTTATAGATAAAGTGCGCCAGTCTGTTCACCGTTCACTCCCCGCTTTCAATCTGGCGTCACGGTCAAGATTGCACAGGCGGCGATGCGCCCAGACCGAATCGGCCCGTCCTTCGTTAATCAGCCGCGTGAGGTTCTGGCAGAGTGTCACACCTCCCTTTGCGATCCAGTCCAGATAGGCGGCCATCTTGCCCTTTTCGGCATAAAGCCGCATAAAGGCGTTGTTCGTTTCAATGACATCGAATACGCCAATACGCCCGCTGATGCCGGTATCGCCACAGCCGCTGCAGCCGCCGATTTTACGCAGGTAAACATGGGTAGGGTCGGCATACGTCTCCACCAGATCCTGCATCACCGGGCTGATTTTTTCCCGTCCACGTTGCCAGGGTACCTTGCAGGCTTCACACAACAGGGGGACCAGCCGGAGGCCGACAAGACCGGAGATGATTGTCGGGTCAAACAGCAGATCTTCATCCACACCAAATCGTCTCAGCCGCTGAAGAATGTCGGCAGGCGAGTGGGTGTGAATGGTAGTCAGTACCGGGATGCCGGTATGAATCGCCTCCACGCACCCGTGTGCCGAACCGGCATCGCGGATTTCTCCGATGTAGAGCCGATCAGGATCCATACGCAACAGGTTGGTAATGGCCTCGGCAAACGTCTGGCTCCCCAGTGGAGTCTGGAATATGCCTTCAATGGGTGACTCAATCGGATCTTCCACCGACAGAATATTTTCCCCTTCATCTTCGGCCGCCAGAAATTCTGCTGAACACTGGCAGACAGTGGATTTGCCATGCCCGGTAGGCCCACTGTACAGCGTCCCGCCAGAGCTGTTCAGCAGCCGACGCAGCGTGATTTCTTCTTCCGGAGTCAACCCCAGTTGATCAAAGCGCAGACTCTGCTTGCGCCGGCTCACGAGGCGCAGCGCCACCGCGAGCCTTCCCTGCCCACCTGGACGGCTCGCAAAACGGCAGGTACTGAGGCCAAAGCCGTTTACAAATTCCTCACGTACCCGTGCGTCAGCGGGTTCGGTATAGCTCAGTACCGGAATGCTGTGCTCATCACACATGGAGTTGTACAGGGCATTCACCAGCCGCGTGCCCCATTTTACCGACTCGGTACGCACACGTCGCAGGTTGCCATCTACCCGGTAATAGACCCGCGTAAAGTTTGTTTTGATCCGGATATGTATATCTGACGCGCGCAGACTCACCGCCTCGCTGAAGAGGCTGAGCATCAAGGTCTGAAAATCGCTGGCACTGGCCACGGTGTCACCGACTGCGCTGAACTGATGACTGATTTTCTCCAGCTGTTGGCGATCGCACCAGGTGACGCCTGTATCTAGCCCCTGTCCTCGCAGTTGCTGGCGTAGCTCAAAGAACTCCGTGTTCTGATCGAGTTCGCTCAAGACATACAGGCAAACAAACTGCGTCTGATTGTCGCGGATCAGCCGGACATTATCCCGGATGGCCGCCGGTGGAGGCAGCGGAAGCAGGCTATGGGTCTGGTCGCTGATAGTCATCATGGGAGGTCGCCTCAGTTCAGTGTAAAGAGATGACCGTCACGGGTACGCCTGATCACCACGCCCCGCAGAGAAACGGACACCACGCTATAGCCCGCGGCCACGCTGTCGCCTGCACGCACCTGCGCACTGGTGCCATCTGCAAGGTCAAGCGTGGCCACCGCGCCCGTAATTTTTGCCAAGGCGGGCAGGGCGCTGACGGAAGGGGCGGTCACGAATGCGCCCCCCTGTCCGGCCGGAGACGGACTGACCACCGGGGTCATGGCCGTGTCGGCCAGACCGGCGGCCATTTTTGCCTTGTTGAATGCGGCCTGCGCGTCGTAATACACGCGGCCACTCTGCAGGCGATCAAGATCACCCAGCGTTCTGACGTCCTCCTCGGCCTGCACGCCCGCCGCACGACAGCAGAAACAACAAGGCGTACTTAACGTTTGCCATAAAGCACTCCTGAGATTTTGTATCTGAGTGAGCCATCTGAACTGTTGAGGGCGACGGTGATGTCGGAAAGGCGGAGCCCTGTGTAGCGGTCACCGGCAAAGATTTGCTGCGGTGAAATGTCTGTCTCTGCCGAGAACGTGTAGGCCAGCCAGTCCTGCAATGGCAGCGCTTCACCCTCGCTGTTCGTCTTCACCGCCTTAATCGGCACGGCCATGATGGCGAGATCGATATTCAGCGCCTGAAACAGCGACATGAGATCGATCAGGCGTTCTTCGGCCGACCCCATCGGGTCGTCCCCTTCCGGAGGAAGCCGCTGCGGCAATGAAAATGAGGTCAGACCGCTTTGCTGAAAGTTAAAATCTGCCGACACACCAAACCGTGCCTGCACAGCACGGACAAAGTCGCGTGTTGTCACCGCCGAGCGTGTTCTGCGCACAGACTGAACGCTGATATGGGTGTCTGTACACACCACCGTGGTAGATATCCAGCCCTTGATCGAGACAGGAATACGATCCAGCCCCTCCCGACAATGGTGGATAAACGTGGAGACCGACGGTTTATCGGTCCAGGGCTGTCTGGTAGCGGGCCGGCCTGATCCGGGCGCGCTCGATGGCCAGCCGTGCAGCGGCTTCCCGCTCCCCCGCTGCGTGCAGGTATACCATCAGCCCGGCCAGCGCAAGTATGAGGGCTATCCCTGTTGCCACAAGCTGTGCGCGGGTCATCCCCCACGTCAGGGGACGCAGCCTGAACTGCTTGCTGAGCGCCTGCGGGACAAGCAGCGTCGACAGATCCAGTGCCGCCGTTACCCATGGCAGTGACAGGTCACCCTGGACAGGGACATCCAGACTTCCCTGACTGCCGCGTAGCTCATTACGCAGGTCGATGATCCGCTGACGCAGCTCATCGGCTGAGTAGATTTTATCAGACCACGGGTGGATACCCCCGCGCTCGGTCTTGCCAACCAGCGTGTACTGCGCAATACCCTCAGGGCTGTCACCCAACGGCACCACGGCGATACAGCAGCCTTCCAGCAGCGAGGCCAGTGCAACAATCAGCGAATAGGCCCCCCGCAGCCGCTGACGCGTCTTGGGGGCAAAGCCTGCCTGAATGCTGTCACTCTGCCGCACCGCCACCAGATCCAGCCCCTGCGCTTTCCCGATACGCCGGATCTCTTTCATGGGGTTACGCTGCGCGCGTATGGTCTGCCAGACTAGCCAGACCACAAAACGCCGTTGATGAAAGGTCAAGACGCGGATCTGACCGGCACCCTGTCCCGGTACCGGCTTTGGACTCTTTTTTTTCATGAGTGTTACCCGATATAGGGTGTGACGGTGATGACGAAGGATTGGCGAGTGGTTGTACCGGAACGGTGTCCGCCGGTGAGGAGGTTATCCGGTGATCCGATACCCTGTTTACTGGCGTTATCCACATTCTGCTCCAGTCCGCTGATGATGACGGTCTGTCCAGGCTTCAGCCAGACGCGCTGTGGCACTGAACGGGAATCCACCTCTGGCGTCTCGATTCTGTTCGCGCCCTTGCCGCTTTCACGCAATGTGACGAGGCTGGAAATATTCAGGAACATGTTGAGCATCATCCGTTCACCCCCATCGAGAATTTTAGGGAAGATGGTGATGCTGGTGCCGGTAGTGACCGTCCCTGGCGTCAGCGTTTCCGAGGCAACGCTGCTACTGCCGCTGACAAACGGCGTGCTGATTGTACTCTTGAGATAGGCAATCTGCCGCCCGACCACCACCGAGGCGGCAGCCATGTTGATGGTCATCAGCGGGAGGGTTCTCACGTCCGCCACCTTCGTCTGACTGGACAGTGCATCAAACAGGAAAGAAGATCCGGCAAACTGCTGCGCCCTCCCCGTTGCCGTGTCCAGCACAGAAAAACTCAACGATCCGGCGTCAGCGATCGCACCGGCGGGATCAGCAAGGTTAATGCCATATTTACCGGCCAGCGTCCTGTATAGGACGTTCCAGTTGATACCCACTGCATCACGGGTATCGCTGTTCACGGTGTAAATGACCACTTTCAGATTGACCTGACGGCTGAGCGCCCTGTTCTCGGCGGTGAGATACTCACCGATCCGCCTTACTACGTCCGGCACATCAGTGACGACGACGGTGCCGGTGGTTCTGTTCATGTCAAGCCGTCCCACTCCCGGGGTCAGCATGCTCTGCGCGGTCAATTTCAGGTCATCATAAAGATTGTTCCCCATCACCACGTCCGACTTGAGGTTGGTGCCACTCTCCCCCGACACGCCCCCTGAACCGCCGCTGCCGGAACTGGACGCCCCGTCTGAGCTGCTGCTGTTGGAGACGCCGCTGACTACCGAGCCGGTGAGCGCATATCTTGCGTCAGAAGGTTCAATATCAAATCGCGCGGTCTGCAGATAAAAGAAGGTCACCCTGCCGTCCTCATACTTCCAGGAAATCCCCAGACGCGCGGTAACGATGTCGAGCAGCCCCCCGAGGTTACCGTTGTAGCGGACGCCGGAGAACGTTCTCGCCGCTGGCTGACAGGACTGGCGAGGGCACACTATCCAGCCGCTGCGTGGGAGATCCCCCCACACTGCCCCGGCCCGCCAGTACGGCCACCGCGTCAGGTGTTACACGGGTACGAATAGGGCAGAAGGTCGCAATATCCTGACTGAACTGCATGATGTCTAATGGTTTTTTTGTCAGGTAAGGCAGGGTGCAGTTGACCACCTCCCGGGGCGCATCATACTTCGCGGCAGGCAATGGCACCGGGCTGACAAACTGGCTGTTCTGAAACTGGACGACCGGGCGGTTCTCGCTGGCCTGGCGGATCATGGAAGAGGTCGCGTCAGCGGTTGCTTCCGCAGACCGGTTAACATCGTTGATGCGCTCAAAAGCGCAGCCCGGCAGCAGCAGTGAACCTGTCAGCACTGCCAGGGCGTGTTTTTTTAACATGGCTCTTTCCTGTTGCGGTCTGTCAGGTCAGATACCACGGCAAAACGCGGCTGACATAGTCTGACGACGTGAACATTAGGGTGAGGAAACCGCGATTTTGGTGGTGTGGGACGCCCGATGCTCGACTGTAACCCGGGTTGATTTTGTTGTTAACAATCCTTGTGCTCACGCTGATACAACGCCAGGAATGCCTTGGTGATAAAATCAGCACGTTCAAGCGTGTTATCTTCGTCGTATACATTCATCGCGATAATCTGGCTAAGCGTTTCCGCTCCAACCACTTGCACGCCTTCTGGGAGATCACTTAATTTCATGGCTACCTCGTAGTGAATTAGATTGGTTTTGGTGATGTGGTGAGCAGGCGTTGCCCCTGGTGTTGGCTGTATCTTATATCCAGCCCACCACACCCCAAAAACATCTTGGAAATAGGTTCGCCACGTTGTCGGTGGCTTCCGTAGAGCGCGCAGACTTGTTAATCTGCCTCAGGCGGCAGTGTTACATCGTTTTATGCTTACTGATGCGTTAACCAGGCGCAAACCGGCACTGAGTGATGCCCTATGCCTCCCTTCCCTCACTGCGTCGCCATGGGAACCCGACCTGTATCGCCGTCGTCGCGTGTCCTCAAATCAATCAGGACGCATGCGGTCTGTCCGCCTTGTTACTTCAAATCGGTTTCCTCCCGGAAAAATAGGGGTTCAGCGCCCTTCACTGACAACAATCAGACATTGCTGGCGATAGCCGCTGACAAAAAGCGGCACCTGCGCGTGACCCCAGAGGGTAAACAACTGGGCCGTTGCCGCTTCAAGATTTGCCGCGGAGAAGGAAAGCGCGTAATCGATGGGGTAGCCCGAAGACGATCCGGCGACAACAACCGATGGCGATGCACAGCCGGTTAGCAGCAGGGCCGGAAGCAGCCCTGCCTGTTTACTCAATGACATAAAGGACACTCCGGAAAATCAGGGCAGACACAGGCTGCCCGCCACCAGATTGGGCGTTAGGCGGCTGAATCCTGATACTGGGAAGACTCGGTTGATATGCGTTGAGCAGAAGCCGTCACAGCCGCATATTTCTCAAACCAGAACTCCACTGGCGCGGCCGTCTCTCTGACCAGCCCAAAACGCATCGCGGTGCGGAAATTCACACTGTGCCGCTGCGCCCGGTAGACCTGCTGAGACAACAGTACGCGGAACGCTTCTGCCGAGGCATTCCCTTTCGACGTTCGGCACTCTGTGCACACGGGCATGAGTCCGCGGCATTCTCCGGGCAACAAGGCAAAATCCGCTTCACACCGTTCCGCATGCCAGCCTCGTGCCGGCAACTCATTGCCACAATAGGCGCAGCATCCACCAAACTTCCTGCGCAACACGTCACGTTTTGTTTTCGTTAGCTTCATGTGCCACCTCCAGTTTTACCAGTTAGGCAAATCAACAATAACTGTCCAAGCGGTTCCGGGCAGGCCCACTCCAGCGAGTGGGCCTGCACAGACTGCTTTATGTCATTTGGCGCTATGTGGTTTGCTACCGGCAGGGATGCCCGTTCACGACCGCAAGAAAATGCAGGGCTAATCTTCTCCACAGACAGGGGTCCCGACGGATCGCCCCGAGAGCCTGCTGCAGATACATCGAATTTGTACGTAGGGGTATAACGGCAACGCGCCACAGTTCCGACTTTCCAGTGTCCCGGCCAGTATAAGAGCGGACAAAGTCCAGGCTCTCATTACTGCCCCACCTCCCGGCAGGTTCCCCTGATGTATGTCAGGCCATGACGTAGCCTCCGGCCATCTTCCGCGCATCAGCATTGCATACCGGCAAGAGAGGACCTTGAGATCAGGGTTCAACGGGCACGTTGTTAAAGAGCGGGCGTCAAAGTAACGTACTTAGTCTTTGAAGACGGATCCGCCTTCGGCGGAAAAGCTTGAGACTTTTGCTACTTACAAAAAACTTACACCACAAAAATTAATATTTCAAACAAATTTTAGTATAATATTAATTTATACTTAAATATTAAAAATAATTCATAAAATACAATTACTTATAAATAACTATTTACTATAGTTAATGACCAATTTTTAATTTGGAATAAATATATGATTGATATCTCACCAAAAACACTAGGGGAGAGATTAGAATTAGCTCTTGCAGAGTCCAAGCTATCGCAAGCACAAGCGTCTGCGGTAACAGGGGTTCCCCAAGCCACTATCAGCCACTTGATAAGAAATAAAGCTAGGACATATAAAAACTCGCGCGCCCTAGCCGACGGACTTAAAATAAATCATGACTGGCTCGTATATGGACGTGGAGGGATCCTCAACCACGATACCTACTATATTCCTATAATTCATGACTATTTTCGGCTTCGTTTATATTTATCTGAGAAATTCCTTGAAAAAAGAACTCATTTTATTGTTACTGAGCAGAATTACGGCGAATGCATGTTTGCAACAGTTTTGGATACCTCATTGCTGATATGTTCAGAGAAAGAGGAAAGTGAATATATTTACAGGAACTCAGAGTTACTATTATGGACTGAAAGTAATAAAGTAATTACAAACAACCATTCTCAATGGATTGGGATTTTTCTTATACATGAAAAGCGCTCATATAATATAACACCAAATTTCTTAATTAGAGAATAATTCATTAACAAAATATTTTTCAATTATGCTCACGTATCATATAGATCTACTACATGAAAAAAGTGTAGATACGAGGGTTGAAAAAATCAACAAAAAAACATAATTTTGTTTAAAAATAATTTTTTTATTTATATTTATCAAGGTGATACTTATGAAAAATTCAGCTGTTGTGGTTTTTAGTGGTGGACAGGACTCGACCACATGTCTCCTACAGGCTATCAACAAATACAAATCCGTTCATTGCGTTACTTTTGATTATGGCCAACGCCATAGCCAAGAGATTGACATAGCGAGGGATATTGCGAAGAAATTGGGGGTGAAATCACATAAATTCATTGATGTTTACATAATTAATGAGCTTTCAGCCAGCAGCCTAACAAGGGATGACTTGCTGGTTCCTGAACCCCATATGCGCAAAAATAGTGATTTACCTCTTACCTTTGTTCCAGGCCGAAACATTGTTTTCCTAACATTTGCATCGATCTATGCTTATCAAGTTCAGGCAGAAACAATCATTACAGGAGTATGTGAGACAGACTTTTCAGGCTATCCAGATTGTCGTAATGATTTTGTTGTTGCGCTTAATAAGGCAATATCATTAGGCATCGACAGAGAATTAGTTTTTGAGACTCCACTTATGTGGCTGACCAAAGCTGAAATTTGGGCATTAGCAGACAAACTTGGGATGTTAAACTTTGTTAAAAATGAAACCATGACTTGTTACAATGGAATAAAGAGCTTCGGATGTGGTAAATGTGAAGCCTGCAACCTTCGGAGTAAAGGTCTTAAAGAGTATCTAAACAATAAAATAGTCATAAGAAAAAAATTACAAAGCAAACTATATTTATAGATGCTATTCAGCAAGGTATCTGTTAAAGAGATATCTTGCTCCATACGCTGGAAAAACATTAATTAGTGCGTAAATAAGCTTCACAGCTATTTGAACACAAATGATTTGTATTATTTGGCTCTGCTCCATAACCCCATAAAAAGCTATAAAGCAGAATATAATGCTATCTAAAACAGAAGCAACGAACGTACTTGAAATTAATCGGACATACAAATACTTAGATTTAGTTAATTTTTTTATCTTTATTAATGTATAGGAGTTTGCTAGTTCAGAGCAAAAAAATGCTAGTGTGGAAGCAATAAACGCTGACTGAAATTGTGTTACCAAATTTTTGTATGAGCTGTTAAAAATCCATTCTGGAAGAACTGGCAAAGATAAAGATAGTAGCAACAAAAGGAGAGCATTTGAGCACACACACATATATATAGCTCTTCTTGCCAACTTAAAACCATAGAATTCATTCAACAAATCTACAATCAGAAACGTCAGTGGATAAACAAATACACCTGGAGTTACTAACACTCCCAAACCTGAAAAAAAGACTGGCTTGACTGCGGAAATATTACTAAATATGTAGCAAACAGTAATTATTAGGCAAAAAAGAGAATATAGTATCCATTGTCTTTCGGGACGACTTGTAATGTCATATTGTGTATCTACCTGTTGGCCTGAACTATACGCCTTCCTATAAATTGCCTCGACTTCATCACGACTTAGATCATCCATAACATCTGTGTTGCGAATATCATAGAAATTTGCTGACATAATACGACCAGTGTTTTTAATCATAATCTTTATTCTGTTAGTGACTGGATCAAAGCCAAGCAATTTAAATCTTTCATTGTACTCCATATCTTTCCTCTACTATTGTTCCAACCAACTCATCAGAAGCTGAGGAAAATCTACCATTCCTAACTACCCTTAGTGTCATTTTAGGAGTAATAACCAGAATGTTGCCCTCTCCCTCATTTACCCATCGCCTCACAATCAAAACATCTCCCTTATTGTAGTAACCCCTTATTTCCTTGGATAGATGGATGCCAATTACATTTGGTCCTTCACCAAAGAAATAAGTTATTTCTGACGAAACAACCAAATTACCTATTTTTGCTTTCAAGGCTGACATTAGGGTTGTATCAGTAACAATAGGTACAGCTATTGGGTTCATATTCCCATCGAGGGCAATTAGATCATTTGAGAGTTCTTTTTCTCTTAAGTCTGATGTTTGAATTTCGCTGAAAGAAACACCAAAGAATCCGGCCACCTTTCTAACGGTACTACTTTGGACTCTATCAACTTTACCTTCAAGTATATTGTAAATTGTTGTTCGATTTACGCCTGCTCCCTCACTAAGGGAAATCTGTGTTTCTTTTCGTGATTTTAAAAGGTAGTCAATATTACTTTTTAGGTAGTTTTTATTTTTAGTCATGACGACCCTGCTCCGGCCTTCCACAGCTCACTGAAAGACAAGTGGATTTGCCTTGTCGAGGAGATGAAGTTTCATCAATGTAAAAATAAGCGCGTTCAGATTGTTCTACGTGTGATGGGTCCGCACGTAGAACAATCTGATATATTTCCGTTACCGGGAACAGCGTTAATCGAACCATCTTTTTCCTGCCTTGATACAGCAGTCACTCTGGCAAGGCATTTTATGCTAATGCTGAATTTTGGCCAGGTCATCGGCGGTCAACCCCGTCATCTTCATGACCAGGTTGCGATCAAGACCGTTGGTCAGCATTGTGCGGGCAACGGCAAGCTTGCCTTCCTGAAGCCCTTCCTGACGGCCTTTCTCAATCCCTTTAAGTTGCAGTTTTTGTGCAACGGTCATAAGCACCTCCTCATGTTGTGGCGCACGACGCGCCAGTTCGCGGATAAACGTCTCCGGGGCTGCCGTGTCACCAACCTGTAGCATGTAATTCATCAATGATGCCAGTTGCTCCTGCGTAGTATATCCGGCCAGCAGCAACGTGACCAGTTGTTCCAGCAGGTCAGCCAGGTCGCGCTGACGGATGTGTTTCTGTAAAAGCTCCAGGATGGCCATACGGCGATGCTGCATGATTTGGTCATCCGGGATGACTGTGACATCGACCAGGGGAAACGCTCCCGCATAAAGCTGTGTGGCCAGTTCGGGCTCACCAAACTCATCCAGCCAGCGCATGGAGTACGGATAAGGCGTCACCTGACCGTGGTAGAATAACAGTGGAACCACCAGGGGCAGTTGCTCGTTACCCGCATCAAGATGGCGTTGCATCGCCGCGATACCGTATCGCATCAGCCTAAAGGCCATATTCTTATCAGGGGAACTTTGGTGCTCGATAAGGCAATAAACAAAGCCGATGCCCTTCCCCGCCTTGAGTGAATAAAGTACATCGGAATAATAGGCACGCAAATCTTCTTCAACAAAGCTGCCCGATTCCAGCTTTAACGTACTCAAGTCACAGTGTGTAAGCACTGCCGGCGGCAGATGCAATTGCAGGAAGTCACGCGCTGTTTCCAGATGGGTCAGAAACTGCTTGAACACGGCGTCATGGGGAATAGGGGTCGTTTTGCTCATCAGTTACCTGCTTCGGGTGACGATGGCCTGGGCGAACAGGCGGCCTGACGGGTAAAGCACCAGGCTGCTCTAGATATTGTAGACCTGGCCGGTACGTTTGGTGGCTTCGTGCATGGCGGGTACCAGCAGGCGGCGGGCGCGTTTTTTCAGACTGTTGACGTCCTGGACAAGTTGTCCGGTGGCATAGTCGGGAGAGAGTGGCTCCGAGTGGGTATGGGACATGCCGGGCTTGAGCAGCACCATTATGGCGACGGTATGAGCAAACGCCTCGGTGTCGATATCAATAATCTCGTCTTCAGCACTGTCTGGCTGGACAAAGTGGTCGGTCATCAATTTTTCAGCTGGCGGGGTAATGTGACCAAAGTATCGCATATTCCGTGCCATTGAGCACCTGTGAGTGACCCTCGCGGCGCAACACCTGCGCATCACTTAAGGACAACGGCCTCCTGGGCATGCCCACTTTCTCCGTCCAGTTATACACGGGTTTTGCAACATATCTGTGGATAATCTCGCCGGTATACGCCCTGGACTTAAGTGCAGCTTACGCCCGGTTGCGCAACATTATACTGTTTATGTATACAGTATAACATTAATGCTTAAGTAAAATTCTGACCAGGAAAGTACACATTGTGAGCAATACCACCCAGACCATCAAGTCGATGGCCACACTCACCGCGCCAGCAGTTCAGCGACTCGGCGTTCATCCAGGGAAAACAGCCCCCACTCCTCAGAGCCAGACAGGGGTCAGACTCTATGATACCGGTATCGCCTGTGGCTTCCCCTCACCCGCTCAGGACTACCTGGAGCAACGCCTGTCACTGGATGATATCTGCATCCGTTTCCCAGAAAGCACCTACCTGGTGCGAGCCGACGGCCATTCAATGCGGGACGCCGGTATTCTCGACGGCGACCTGCTGGTCATTGAGTGCTGTTACCCGGCACGGCACGGCGACATCGTCATTGCGACGGTCGATGGCGCATTAACCTGCAAATGCCTGCAATTGCATCCCCGCCCGTTACTGCTGCCGGCCAACCCAGCCTTTGCGCCCATCGAAGTGGATAATGAGGACATGGAGACGGTCATCTTTGGTGTGGTTCGCTACGCTATCCACACACTTTGACCCTTGCCAACGCCTGTTAAGCCATGTTTGCCCTGGTTGACGTCAACAGCTTTTATGCCTCTTGCGAGACGGTGTTTCGACCTGACCTGCGCGGTAAACCCGTGGTGGTACTGTCGAACAACGACGGATGCGTGGTGGCACGCAGTCAGGAGGCCATAGCCCTTGGCATAAAAATGGGCGTACCCTGGTTCAAGGTAAGAGCAGAGGCTGAAAAGAAACACTGTATTGCCTTCTCCAGTAATTACGCCTACTACGCCGACATGAGCCACCGGGTAATGACCCTATTGGCCCAGCTGACGCCGCGCGTTGAGGTCTATTCCATTGACGAGGCATTTTGTGACCTGACCGGCCTGCCACTCACCACACTGGAACCCCTGGGGAAGCAGCTCCGTGAAACGGTACGCCGCTGCACGCATCTGACCGTTGGCGTGGGCATCGCCCCAACCAAAACGTTGGCCAAACTGGCCAACCATGCCGCCAAGACATGGCGAAAGACCGGGGGTGTTGTTGACCTGAGTGCCACCGCAAGACAGCGTCGCCTGATGGCACACGTGCCGGTCACGGAAGTGTGGGGACTCGGGCATCGCATCGCCAGGCATCTGTCGATGATGGGGATAACCACGGCGCTACAACTGGCGGACTTGCCCCCGGCCATCGCCCGTCGCCGATTCTCGGTGGTACTGGAGCGCACGGTGCGTGAGTTGAACGGCATCGCCTGCCTGTCCCTCGAGGAATTTGCCACACCGAAAGAGCAAATAGTCTGTTCGCGCTCGTTCGGTGAAAAAACAACTGACCTTGATAGCGTCAGTCAGGCAATCTGTGCCCACGCCGAACGGGCAGCGGAAAAGCTGCGCGGTGAACGTCAGTATTGCCGACATGTATCGGTATTCGTGGCAACCAGCCCATTCACGGTGGGCGAAACCGGCTACAGCAACCAGGCCACGACCCGGCTGACGACACCCACCCAGGACAGCAGGGATATCATCCGCGCTGCCCGTCAGGCACTGGAGCGCATTTTCAGGCCAGGGCATCGTTACCACCGGTGCGGTGTCATGCTCGGTGAGTTCACCTGCTCGGGGGTGACCCAGTATGGTCTGTTCGACGATACCCCGCCACGCCCGCACAGCGAACGCCTGATGCAACTGCTCGACAGCCTTAATCAGCGAGGCCGGACAATCTGGTTTGGGGGACAGGGCATGCCCGAACGGCCAGAGACCTGGAAGATGCAACGAAAATGGCTGTCACCAGCCTACACCACGCGCCTGCAAGATATTCCTGTCGTTAAAGCCTGATTTTTGTATGCACAAAAGATTCGGGACATCAGGGCCGTGGAAAATCTCGTTTAGAGCGCACGTTCAGGTCATCGCGCTGGGCGGACTCAGCCTGACGCGGGTCGGTTTTCACCTCACCATTCCGCAGGTTATCTTGTGTCGCTCGTACGATGGCCATCTGCTGGCGATCGCTAATGGTAAAAACATGCCCGTCGTGTTTGGTGAGGTTGCGAATGACACCGGAATAAAGCACCCGATTAGCGGCCGTCCGCTCACCCTTCACCACCGCATTGTCGCCACTTCGCCACGCGGTTAACTCGGCAGCCAAATCGTTGTTGAAGCGGTCTGCCTGACTGTCTGGTGCAGCATACACCTCAACCCTGTCACCAAAATCTGTGACAGCAGGCTTCCCGTCAAGCAGGTAGCTGACGGTGCCATCATGCAGCAGACGGGTTTCGTGTTCGCGGGTGATGAATGTGGGCGCATCCTCACCCGGCTCATAGTGAATAACGGCATTAGGCTCAGGCCAGTCGTTTTTCTGCTGGCGCGCCCTGCGTTTCTGCCGGTAGGCCCAACCGCGCAGCTGACTGAGGGCCGCCACATCCCCCCGCAGCGCTTCCTTCTCCACCCAGCGCTTCCAGCTGAGGGGACGGCTCAGGCCTGCATCGCTGAGCGCACTGCGCTCCTCACGCAGTTGCAGACGCAACTCGGCCATCGCCTTCATCTTTTCAAACTCCGCCACGCGGTACATCAGCTTGCGCAGCAGCGGATCACGGACGGTGTCGCGAACGTGAGCCTTCATCACGATGCAGTGAGACGAGATTTGCTGGAATCGGGCGCGGACACGCAGATCTGGTTTTTCCCACCCGGCACGATAAGCCTCAAAACGGGCGCGCAGTATCTCGCGGGCGATCGCCCTTGCCTCTCTACGCTCACGCCTGATGTCCTGATCGCGTACATGCAGCTGCGGCAGGTAATTGTTGTACATGCCAAGCATGCCATCCTCAAGCCGGTCAGGATTGCAAACGGGCGGAGCCGCCTGAAAACCTCCGCAGCAATGCGTCATGGCGGGCAGGCTGATAGCGGGATGAACGTCAGAAGCCTTTACGCTTACCCCGTCGGGATTAAACAAATCATAAACGGCAAGGCCGCCGTGCTGTTCACGCAGACCGAGACCGCGTGTGTAGAGCAGTTTATGTAGCCATGGCCAGTCAAGACGGCTCTGCTCACAAGCCAGACTGATACCTTGACGGACTTCCCGGACGGCTTAGCCATACAGGCTCTCGCGGTCAGAAAAGATCTCGCGCCTGGCCGCTCCGCGCGGCGCAGACGGCATATCATGGTGAGTGCGATGGAGATCACCATACTCATCCATATGCCAACTGCCATTGTCGACCTTGAAGCCCAGATCGCGCTCCAGCACACGGCAGCATTTCTGCAATGTGTCGGCATCATTCCACATGTTCTGCGCCCGGAAGGTTGTGGGATGCACGCGGTTGGCCGATATATGGCAATGCACATTGTCGGTATCATGGTGGATAGCGGCAACGTACTGATGCTCTTTCATGCCCAGGCTCTGCAGGCTGTAACGCACGGAGGCAAAGATGGCGTCTGGAGTCGGGTCCTCATCCTGCTGCCAGGACAGGATGAAGTGATACACCGCATCCTTGCATCGCGGGTTTTGCATCGCTGTCATGTTCATCTCGGCAGCCGCAGTATCAAGTGAAAAGCAGTTGGTTTCGCACAACACCTCACCGCAGAGCATCCGCTGGATACCCTCCTGTGAAATGCTGACAATCTGTGTTTTCGGGGCCACCCGTTTACGACCAACGTAATCGACCAGCTGGTCGAAGCCGGGAGTAGCCACATACTCCTCACCTGAGGGGGGATAAACACCATCGGGTTTTACCACAGCTTCAGAATGTCTGTTTTCCTCACGCGTGCTCACGTAGCTGACCAGTTTCTTAAAACTCGTCTTCCTGTCACGGCGCTTGGGCGGAATGACGACGTTCATCTGTCTTTGATGTCCTCTGCGGGTATGGGCGTCATATCAAGTAAGTTGATGGCGGTGACAATACTGGACAGCACCTCTGAATACTGACGACTGAGGGCAGTCGTCATCGTTTCCTGCATCTGTGAATACAGGTGTTTCTGGAGACCGCCGAGGCTCTTGAGTTCATTCATCATCCGGATATCTGTCCGCACCATTATGCGGCGGTTAAGTGCCGAACGGCGCAGGTATTCGGACATGGTTAGCCCTGCGGCGGCCGCTTTCTTGTTGATGCTTTGGTACTCCGCATCGTTGCAGCGGCACTTGACCAGCTTTTCTCTCTGACGCTTTTCGCTTTTCGACATAACTCAACCTTCACTCGGCACTGGGGTGTCGGGGCGAAGCCCTGACCAGGTCGTTTTGGGGATCACTGCCAGCGTGCTGGCAGTGATCCCCAAAACAGTCGAGCCTGTAATTTAAATTGTGTATCTGCCTGTTTTTGATATGTTCACTCCAACAATGGAGACAGGCAAATTATGGACGAAAAGAAACTCAGGGCACTCGCTGCTGAACTGGCTAAAGGTCTTAAAACCGAAGCTGATCTCAATCAGTTTTCCCGCATGTTGACGAAGCTAACCGTTGAAACGGCGCTGAACGCTGAACTGACCGACCCCCTCGGGCACGAGAAAAATGCCCCAAAATCCGGCTCGAATACC